>JAMZAV010008356.1:0-29347 GCA_024449915.1 Sweltsa coloradensis
CCCTATTTCAATACGAATATAATTATCAAACTTAATGCTAATGTTCCGGGTACTCACCACATGACTCGCTCACTCGTCTAACTACGACTTTGGCGTTTCCCTAGTCTAGTTGGCTAAAGCGCCCTTGTAGCCGAAATGTGGGAGACGTGGTTTCAATCCCCTGGTCGGGAAAGATTTTGTAATTTCTAGATTGCATTTCAAAAATAATTAAACATGTTTTGAAATGCATATAACGCAGTGTAGTCCATCATCTGTGGCAATAGGGCCTACTATGGTTAACAGCCAGTACGAAATACGTGAAAATTTGCAAGGTTTACTCAATCTACGTGCGGAATTTGGGGGTACCTTGATGTCCAACATTCAACTGACCTTGCATGGACACGGCATTCCACGGCCAGGCGAAAAACAAACAAAAAATATCTTTTCAAATCTAAAACATTTGTCGTTAAAATAATTTCTAAACATTGGAAGTCTATTTCTCAGTTTATTATTTCTTGTAGGTTTAAATCGCAATGAATCTTGTTGATTTTGTTAACAGTTCTCAATAAACTCGTACCGGATGTCCGTTTAAAATTTCAGCGCAATTTGTTCAGCGATTCGGCTGATTTTCAACGTACACACACACACACACACACGCACGCACGCACGCAGAAAAACCGTAAGGGCCGTTTAAGTCGAATGGAAATCACTACGTTCGCTACGCTCACTCGTTCAAAAATGGTTAACTATGTCAAGGGAAGGCCACTCAAATCACCTTTATTTTCCAAATTGTGTGAATCGATGGGGAGAGGGGGGCATCCAAAAATGGCAGTGTGCCGCCGAATTGTTCCATTACTTACAGGTGTGCCTTGGCTGTAAAAATATTGGAAACCACTGTGCTACTATAGCAATAATTGAGGTATAATTTACAATTATTAATTAGACCTAAATGTAAAATTAATATTAAAAGTACAAACCTTTGTAGTACTTTATTTTATAGGTATGCCAGTTTTCTTTTGAATTTTTCCACTCTTCGAACTCTGGTAGAGAATAGAATGAAAACTCTTCCTTTTTCTTAGATGCTTTTACAATAGGGGTGATGAACTCTTCCAAGAAGGGAATCTTTAGCAGCGAAGGCCAATTGGCATGGATGAAATTAATCAATAATCCTTTGATGTGAGATCCGTCCTGATCCTGATCTGTCATGATCATCAGTCGACCGTATCGCAACGTTCGGAGGTCTTCTTGATTCTCGTACTTCCGCTTGTACTGTAGACCCATTTTGATGATATTGTTGATTTCAATGTTTTCCAGGATTTGCTTCGTGGTCGCCTCCCGAACGTTCAGTACCTTACCGCGCAACGGGAACACTCCGTACTTGTCCCGACCTATCACGCCCAGACCGGACACGGCCAGCGACTTGGCCGAATCTCCTTCAGTCAGGATTAGAGTACAGTCCAGCGAGTGTTTAGTGCCAGCGTCATTAGCGTCTTCAAGTTTAGGCACGCCGGTCAACTTGGTTTGTTTTTTTCCCACATTAACCTTTTGGATTTTCTCTTGTGCTTTGAACTTAGCCCAGCTTAATATTGAATCGGTAATTCCAGATTTTGACACCTGAGTTAAGAACTTCTCGGACAGAACACACTTCGAACCGAAGCTTTTCATTTGTAACGTCATGTTTTCTTTCGTCTGAGAATCAAAGGTTGGATTCACAATTAGACAATTGACAAAGACCCAGAGGTAGTTTTTAACTTGAAACGGCTTGACCGGATTGTTTCCTTTGTTTTTCTTCGTAATCAAAGCAGCTAAATTCTTGCAGATCGCATCTGACACATGGTCAACGTACCTACCGCCCTTAGTGGTCGCAATACTGTTGACGAAAGAGACTTGCTGGAAACCTTTCTCGGAGAGAGTTGCTGCGACTTCCCACCTAGCACCCACATTTTCATACACTATCTTCAAAGGTGCACCTTTGTCATCTTCTTTGCCTTTTACGTAAAGTTTAACATATTCTTCAAAATTTTTCACCTGAAATGTTAAGGAACAAATGACAACCATTAGTGCACTGGCCAAAAAACACTGAAACATAACACAACTACAAGTTATGGTTGTGCTGTTGAGTGTTGACGTATGTTTAGCTCAATGTGATTGCCAATAATACCAATTGCCATAACAAAATGGAATATGGATTGATAATAGTATTCAGTGCAAAATAATATTGTAAGATTATCGTGGTATGACGTCGCGTATATAATACGATAATCGTCTACATTTCTAATAGTAATACCTAATTAATTAGGTAGGCCTACCAGGTAATCAGTATTTCAAATAACCGTACGGTCATTCCATAGTTGCGGGTGTGACACATTACACACTTACAATACCTGTCAAGTGTTTATAAATTACAAATTGAAACCCAAGACATTGTATACATTCATTGTTGCCATAAGATGTACAAATACACCAAATTTCAACTTTCAGTGACTTTAAGAAATCAGTAAATAAAAATTAAAACAGGTGTTGCGGGTGTGACACTTTTTGCCACTGTATTTACACCCTTACATGAACATGTGCAAAAGTCTGTGAATATAGGACCCCTTGGATAGGCAACTATTTTTTCCCTAAAGCATTATAGAACACCCGTAAAATAAAGTATAAGGAATAGTGGCTCAAATAATTTAAAAGACGATTTATGATGGTTTGAAGATGTTGCGGGTGTGACAAGGAAATGTTGCGGGTGTGACGTAGTGCACAAAATATAGGTAACATTAAATACGAGTTTTTTATGTAGATTATAATCCAACCAAATACAAAAATTTGTAAAAAAAAAAAAAAAACGGCAGCCAAGCTCTCCTTCAAAAGTCTTCGGCTGTGAATGGTGTGCGATATAGCCAAGCTTTTTTTCTCTCTCCCTAGTTTCGCTTTGAAAATAAGTAAGATCATTTCGCCTGTTGACGAGCGCCAAGCCATCTTGGCCATGAACCAGATTCAATGGCCAAGCCATTTTTTTTATGATTTCGAGTTTAAAAATTTTACTTTTCTACCACAAAAATCGTTGGCTTGGCGCTCGTCAACAGGCGAAATGATCTTACTTATTTTCAAAGCGAAACTAGGGAGAAAGAAAAAAAGCTTTGCTTAACTTCTATATCTCACAGCATTCACAGCCGAAGACTTTTGAAGGAGAGCTTGGCTGCCGTTTTTTTTTTTTTTTTACAAATTTTTGTATTTGGTTGGAAATTACATCTTTTTGTTGTTCGTTCGCTATCAAGGTGTGAATGATGGACTTTGAATGATTAAATTTGTTAAGTTCAAAGATTTTTTTTACATTTTTGGGCCCACGGTCCCCCCAAAGATACCCCTTCTGTTTTAACCACTAGATATTTATAATGGTTAAGAGCATGATTAATTTCAAGCTTGTACAAATTACTACGCCTTTGTAATTACGCGTTTTGATTTTGATTTTCCCCGGTCCCAATTGCCCGGTTTTTGTTATATGAGGTACATCTGAGTGTGGCCCAAGTTTCAAAGTTCTAAGATGAACCGTTTTCTCAGTATAGCGTATTATTCATAAGAGTACGGAATTACCTACTTTTGATAATTTTGATTTTCTCCGGTACCCGTTGTTACCCAATTTTGCTTTCCATATTCAAAAGTGATAAAGAAAGAGAGATATCAAAATGTATTCCACGTTTGAAACATCTCAGTTGTAGCGTTTTCTTTGAATGATTCATTTCTTAAAGTTCAGATACGTTTTTTGTCATTTTTGGGCCCATGGTCATCCCCAAATTTAGCTCCTTGTGTTTTGGACGCAAGATATTTATAATGGTTAATAGCATGTTTAATTTCAAGTTTGTACAAATTACCATGCCTTGGTAATTACGCGTTTTGATTATCATCCAAATTTTGATTTTCTCCGGTCCCTGTTACCCGATTTTGGTTTTGAAAGCAAATGTCACTGCGTCTGAAGTACATCTAAGTGTGGTCCAAGTTTCATTGTTCTAAGATTTACCGTTTTCTCTGTAGGCTAAATTGATCTCCGCAGAGAACTAGCTAGCCAGCCACCCACCCAGCCACCAGCCAGCCGAAAGGAATTTGACGATGCTGAGAGACTTTTTTAACACAGAACGAGTTGTCGGATCGGGTTGATTTTTTTTTTGTATGTTATGGACCACATACCAGGTCATATACCGAGTTTCAAGATTGTAACTCTTTCGGGGCGGCGTGTGCAGATAGCTGAAAACCCCCCAACTCTAGTAGCTGTATATAGGGCTGGAGTTCGTGTCGCCTAAGCAGTCGCATGCGCTTGACTGCCGGGCGACGACCGTCGCCCTAGATTTGGTTGGCAGTTTTCTTACATACTTCATGAATACTCAATACTTCAATGAAAGTTAACAAATATGCATGCTAAATATGATATTGAAAAAAGGTAGCCTATTATAAAATAAAGTGTTGCATTGTAATTTTTTTAATGAAATATGGGTCTTCGTCACTGATTGTTTTTTTGTTTAAAATTTGAAGTAGGGGCTAATAGCATAAAAAGAGGATTAACTAATAATGTCTTATCATTTATAATTAATGCAGCTTTATCATAATTCATGACTGCCTAATCACTGACGAACTTAATTGCCCACGATTGTTGTGAAGTATTGGAGGAGCTACCATCTTCTTGATAACGTCTTTGTTCTCGCATGACGTATTCACAATATCGGGCCATACCCAATAGACTAGTTGCCACTAGGATGCATGCATATACTTAAGCCTAAAGGTTACTTCACTGGTTTCATCATCAAAATTTGATGATGAAACCAGTGAAGTAAGTAATGCTACGATTTCAGCATATTACTGCTTGTCGGTATTTTTTTCCCATTTACCGCAAGTGAAACGAGGACAATTTTTTTGTATTTTTTATTTATTAATTATTTATTTAACGTCTATCCTATTCAGTTATAAAACTGATTTATAAAGGAGGACAACTAAATAAATCTAATAATATAGATGCAGAAACTACAATAAACTACATTTAAGTACATATTTGAAATAGTAGCATTAGGGCCTACAACAACAATGCATTTTAAACACAACAATTTTGTTAACAAATACAAATTATATTAAATGTATTTAATGAATGAATCAAATATAAAAAAGGGTGGGGAATTCAAAGAAAAAGGAAAAATTAGGAAAAAATAAAAAATAAAGAAATGGAAAAAAATCACTGACGTAATATATCTAGGGCAGGATTGTTGACGGAAGCTCAGACATCCGAAAAAATAATGACTTTTGTTTTCTTAGGAAACTCGACTTTTAGTTCAGCAAAAATCTTTTTGAGGAATGCCCACACTGCATGTTTATTATGTGTCAAGTCATCACTTTCAACCGCGAAGGACGCGCAGGCTGTAAAAACAGTAATTTTTAAGCAAATGAGCGCTCTGAATCTCGTCTTGAATGATTGCCGAAAAATTTTCAGCAAAGTCGACTTGAAGTACAAATTTTTTTCCGGTACCTACTTACCTAATCTCTCTTTTGCATTTTCAAAATACGTTGACTGCGTGCGTTATATGTGCAGTACTTAGGCTACCTAAACTAGGTAGGCCTAATGGGCATTTTTTTTTAAACCTATTTGACTGTAGCCCTGTCATTATCATGCAATTCAATAATCATGTCACACCCGCAACATAACTGTGTGTCACACCCGCAACACAATTTCAACCACTTCTAGTTAGTGCATCTCAGTTTTCTCTGTTGGATATGACTAGGAAAACGCCAAAGTCGTTGTTGGACGAGTGAGCTAATAGCCGGGAACATAATTTGCGAACCATGACGACTGCAGCAGTGTGAGTCACCAAGTCGACTCCTAGGAGGCCGCTGACGCACGTTTTGACGGCCGGGATTTCCCCTCGCGCGCCTGCCTTCTCGCAGAGAGCAGGCAACGAGACTGAGCCCGCGGCGTATTCAGTAGCTCGCGATACGTATGTTGACATTTGCAAACTATTATGGTTTACAAGTCGCGCAAGCGCGGCTTGAAGCCGCTACGCGGAGGGCGTGGAAAACCTCGTACTCGGAATACCTCGTATTGGAAAACCTCGTTGACGCGACAAAATCGCGAATCGGTCCGCGTACGGCCGCGATACGATATTTTTTCGGGTGACGTTTGTCGTTTATTTCCGAAGACCTGTGACAAATTTGTTTTCCGGGACACTTTCAGTACGCCGCCGGACGCTGTCCGCCGCCTCTTAAGTACGGTGCAAAATGATTTTCGAAATTGATAATTTTTACGCCTTTTGTGTAAAATGTGGGAGAAATGTTTTCCTGGGACAATTGTTCGGACTCTGGTAGACTGTAATCCGCCATCCTCAGCGTGTAAAAAATTGACCTACTTAAACAATTTTTCGAATTATATAATATTCAAAATTTTAATGTGCGTTTTTTGCGCCCAGGATCTGAAAACGAATGGTTGAGATGTTGTTGGGCGTAATAACCGAGCCTTTGACGTATTTTATAAGCCAACAAAAGTATAGTAGAATTGTTGAAGGCATATCCGTTAAATGACAAAAAAGAAAATGTCTATCCCAAAATGACCAACTACTCTTTAAAGAATTTCTTTTTTAAATTTGCCACGTTGAAATGAAGGTGATTCGGGGAATGTGGCCCCCTGACGTAATCGGAAGGAAAAAAATATATAAATTTTGACAATGCCCCTAAAAGGGTGACGGAATGCCCGGATCACTGTTTTTAACTTCAAAAATTAAACCCCCGTATAAACCTCTGCTGTGCTTGACTTATAAAGTTCCTAGAGCTCGAGATGGGCCCGATCGAGAAAATTGCCCGAGCTATAAAAGAATCAATGTTATTTGGATTTCCAAAATGACAGATAATTTCAAAGAAACTTAACTAAATTATATTAGGCCGTAACCTCTGATGGGAGCCCTCTGAGCCCTTGGAAACCCCCAAAAATGAAATGCTTGAAGATATTAATGAAATGTCTTAATTTCTATTTCCCCCCCCCCCTGCCCCCCCCCCCCCCAAATAGTGTCATTGCGGTGTCCGTCAACCAGTCCTCGGAAATTTTTGGATTCGTACTGAAAAATTTTGTAAATTTCACTGAATAATCAATGTTTTCTTTATAAAACTCGACTTTCCCCCCCCCCCCCCTCCTCCTCGCCCCTTTGTCCTCCGATTCCCCCCCCTCGTGTTCGTTGACTTGACTCCCCCCCCCCCCCCAAAGCCCGCCACTGCCCACCGTAAAGATCGCTAGTATGAACATTTTTTCTATAGTGGAAGTATTAAATTGTCGTCTCGATACTTTGGTTGCCCTAGCGGGCTAAACCCCACTATTGGTGAATCTATGCTGTCTCGATTGCACAAGGCTTCTAAACGCTTCTATTCCTGATGTTATCGATGTGCATGTGCATGCTGGAGTTTATATGGACTTTGTTACTGGGTTTAAAAAAAGTTTCCCATCAGAGCCCCCAACTTCAACCACTCAATGCCTGCTTATTACATCACTTTATAGCTAAAATAGATTTCTTATATTTGGCACGTTTTTGTATCTACTCAGGGAGCCTCTTCAAGCTTACCAACGCACTTTATTAATATGTTGTATCATATAAATTAGCGTAAAAAATTCACTGACGAGAGTATCAAAATTTTAATTCGTTTTTTGCGCCCAGGACTAAACAAGGTTGAATGTGTTGGCCGTATTGCCAACCTTAGACTATTTTTATAAGTCAAAAAAGGAAATCGAATCTTGAGGCTATCCGTTAAATGACATTTTTCATTTGCCCTGCATACGAAATGACGTTTTTTACGGCCTTGGTTTTACAAACCACGTTTGAGTGCCGGGGGCCCAGACATTCGAAATAGGAGTCAGTATTTTTTTTTAGAAGTTTGTCTTGTTAGAATTAATGAGACCACTGGTAGGACTAAATCGAATGGGCCCGTTTTAGGGCTTCAAAAAAGCATGTGTAAAAAAATGTTGATTTTTCTATGCAAACCGACAGGCATTGCTCCCTTTTCTCCCCCCCCCCCTGTCTACCCTCAACGTAGCCAAATCGTGTGTTGGTATGACAAATTTTCCGTAAAGATCGATACGGTGGTTTTTACAATTCTTGAAATTACAAAAAATTTTACCTTGCTTTTTGTGACCTGAATGCAAATTTAACTATCAAAAAATGTCCCGGACCGACTCGAAGGCTTCCACCTAACCCGGGTTTGAACACAGTTCTCAAACCAATTTTATTTACATTCCTTTATTCTTCCGCCACATTAACGAGCCTTTGTCGTTCCAAATCGAACCGAGGAAAACCAAAATTTTTGTTTCCAGTAGGCCTACATATTGCTTAGATAAATGTGTTCTGTGTTATGATTCGTTCTTTAGAAATACTTATAAAATATCACTAGGTAGAAGATACCACTTTTTTTTATCTCGAGGTAGGTTAAGGTGTTTCAAAATCTAAGGTAACACATTTTAATTGTGCATGTATATTTATGTTAAAATAAATACAACAATAATTGTTTCATCGTGCATGTAATTTTATCTTGCAACTTTCGTCACATAGTTTTACAATGTGGTCAACAGTGGCCACGAAACGTTGGTGTTTCAAGGTAATTTAGTAATAATTTGCCTACACTTACTCGGTCTACCCGGAAAAGTTGTCATGAATATAATGTAGCAAGTTTTTCATTAACCGTTGTGCAATTTAGGACAACACATTAATTTATTCTATTTCACAAACTTTAATCAAAACATTTTCGTAAAGTTGGGGCGGGGTGGGTTATAAAAACACTGTATACATCATTTTTTTACCAGCTGTGACCCTCTTCGGGGGCGAAAAAAAACAAGGTTTTGGGGTAAAAGTATTTGTTAAGCTATTCTCCGGGGGCGGGTATAGATGACCCCAACCCCCCAAACCCTTTTAAAAAATCTCATCAAAAGTGTTTCAGGATTGCCAGTGGTTTGGATTCGACCGTGACCTACCGAGTCAGAATCTCCCCCGTTACACCTCGTAATATAAAATTAGATTAAATTTCATTTTTTGCAATCCGAAGCCCGTGAAATTTGACAAACCCCGGGGGTGTTAAGGGGAATCTATCACTGATGGCTTTTTTTTGTATGGTCTTAATTTAACCCCAGTAAAGATAAAAACATGAGTCTTCGATGTTTAAAAAAAAAAAAATTTGATTTTTTTTGTCACTGTTTCGGGCTGTCCCGGAAAAATTTTTAAAAGTTAAAACCCAAAAACCCGGATAAAAAAAAAATTCTTGGGCGGAAGGTGAGATTTTTTTAAAACCTTTTTTTTTAGCTCCTTTTAAAAATGATTAACACAAATTTCAAAGCCCTTTTTCTTATTAGTGGTAAATTTATATGAATTTTTGAAAATTTTACCAATTAAAACGGGGAAATTAAAAACGCTTGTGTTTAGCCTATCCTACATAACGTAAAGGGGTAAAAAATTACAAAATTTTATCGTTTTAAAACCCCTTTTTGAACCCTCAGCTTTAAATTTTCCCCCCAAAATTTTATTGATGTCACCAATAAACAGCGGAGAAATGGTGCTTTTTTTTGCTGTCATGGAAATCCCCCCGTAAACCAGCCGTCCCTCGAGCTCCCCGCCGTACGTTGCCGAGTGGATAGTAGCGACTCGACGTACATGCAAATCGTTCGCGGCCACGGGCCCCCTTCCGCTCTTAGCGCGCGGGAGTAAAGATTCGTGATCTCGGTGTTTTTGGTTCAAAAGCGCAGCTAAAATCTGTCTTGGGTTAGTCCCTGTTGTGTGTGTGTTTTGGGGGTACTGAGCGACATCGAAAAAGTATAAGTGTTTAAAAAAAATTGGGTTTTAGATTGTGATAGATTTGTAATGCGTAAATTTAAAAAAACCGGGGATAATGGGGGGGCGAGGCAACCCTCGTAAAACAAAGGGAAAAAAAAAACGCAGCAACAAATAAAAAGGGAATTCCCCAAGGGGAAAAGAGAAAAAAGGAAAAAATAAAAAAAGAAGAACACATCTTGTCGGGTTTCGCGTAAACCTTCAAGGTAAGAGCTTCAGTTAAATCATTTGTTTTTTTATGTTTTATGCATATTTTAGTTGGGGGCCGAAAAATTTGCATTTTTTTGGGGGGGGTTTAATGGTTTTGGGGATGACTTAAACCAAAGTGCAGCTGGTATTTTGCCTCAAGCAGGCATTTCCGGGCTGAAATTTCTCTGGGCCAGGCATCCCCCATGTCCTCTCCAAGAATAAAGGGTCCTCCTAAGGTTCGGGACACAAGCCCTGAACAAGTACGCCCCCGTCAATACCTTCCATTTTCAAAAAGGTATTTTTTTAACGCCCCTTGTTTTTTAATAAACCCATTTTTATCAAATAGGGATTGTATCACGTCAACCAACCTTCGTGGGTTTATACCACGGTAGCACTCGGGAAAATTAGGCGTGAAAAGTTTTTACGGCTTCGCCACCTACCTCTCCCGCACTTTTAAAACTCCCTGTTCATAATAAACTATAAAAACCCTTTTAGTTTTGTCATCATATTTCGACAAATTTTGTATTCGTTTAGATAATAAAGGAATAAAAGGGGAAGAAAAAAAACCTGCCCCAGTCATTGCGAACCTTGAACCAGGCGCGTGGGAAAGGGGGGGGTTGGGGGCCCCGCCCCCACTTTTTATGGTGACCCCTAAACTTTCGACTTTAGACAAAAACTAGTTTAAAAAGGCAGAATGATTTTTTACAATGTTTTTTTTAAATATTGGGTTTAAAATTTTTGTGGGGGGGTTTTCGTTCATTTTTCTTTCCAAAACGAAATACAATGCAAAAAAATTTGAAAAAGGGGCATGTTCCCCAAAAAGTAAAAGTTTCGATTTTTAAAAGGGTTTTACTTTTTAAAAAAAAACCCACACATAAAAAAAAAAACGTACCTTTTTTCTTTATGGGTTTTAAACCCAAAATAGATTTATGCGCCCGTTTCACTACGTTTCCCAATAACTACAAAGGGCTTTTTTTTAAATTTTTATACCCCCCCCCCCACCCCCCCCGCTCTCCTCAAAAAAGATTTTTTTTCAAAAGGGCGCCCTGCCTTGAACGCAGGGTCACTCGCTAAACATCTACACACAAAACCATACCACTTGTTGGGAACCATACGTCTTTGATTTTGAAGCTATCACTATAAAGTATCTGTTTTAGAAAAACAAACGTTTATACAATTTTAAAGTTAACACCAACACCTCTTCCACTTGATTTTGACTAGAGAAATTTAAATTAAATTCATTTTTCTTTTTATTTTCCCTTTGTTTAATTTTTTTATTATTTAAAAAATGCTTCGGAATACTGCTTGCTTAGAGCTAGGACGCGAAATTTAAACATGCCCTAAAAGAGGGGCATCTCGTACCGGGGTTCCCATTGAAACTACGATCAAAATAATAAAATAATACATATAAAACCCAATACAATAAATTTAATACACTAATTATTTTTTTTTCTTTTTACACGTTAAAAACGGGGTATTGGGGTAGTTGTGAAGGGAACGTTCAAAGGAAATTTAGGAAATAAACCCAATTTAGAAAAAACCTATTATTTTAAATTGCCAGTGGGGGGTATGAACGGCCAACTCCCCCCGAATAAAGGGGACCCCCTTACGCATGATTTATTTCTGCCCGGTTTGAACCTTAGATGCTCAAATACCACTAGCAATTTATACTTTGCTACATTAAAGCCCCCTTTTTATCCCGAACACGACCGCCCGGGTCCCCGTCCCCACACCCGGGGCCCTGCACAGATAACTAATAAATTTTGGGAATAAGTTTATTATCGTGTCCCCGGGCCCCGCAAACCCATTTTTCCGTTCCCCCAAAACCTGTAAAAATTTTTCCCTTTGGTTTGCCCTTTTGTAGGGCCCCCCGGATGAATTTCTTTATTAAAAAGATTGTATATTTTTCGCCCCCATTTTCCCCCAAACTCCCTTTTCCCGCGCCCCGTCCATAGATTGGGGTGGGCTAACGCGTGAAAACAAAACTGAAAGATAACCGTCAACCGGGGCCTTTTTTGGGGTTCCGTAAATTTTGTCCCCCCCCACCAAAAACTTTTTCGCCCTCAAAAAACATTTTTCAAAATTTTTGCCCAAATTTTATGCACCATTTTTCCCCACCCCCAAGTCCCAAATTTTTTGCACCCCAAAAAATTTTCGGAAAAAGGGCCCTTTTTTAAAAAGGGGGGGGGCTAAGTTTACGCTGCCCCCCCCCTTTTAATGCGAATTTTCGACTAAAAACCCATTTGCAAAATTTTCCCCAAATTATTCCCCCTTTTTTGAAACCCAAATTTGTCCCGGGAATTTTTTGGCCCCCAAAAACTTTTCGGGATCGGCCTTTTTTCAAAAAGGGGGGGCTATTTACGCTATCCCCCTAATGCGAATTTAAAAATTTTAAAAACCCTATGTGCATAATTTTTGCCCCCCAATTATGCACCATTTTTCCCCCAAAAGCCCCCGGTTTTTTTGCACCCTTTTAATCCCTTTTGGAGATAGGGCCCTTTTCAAAAGGGGGGGCTTTTTTTTACGCTGCCCCCCCCCTTTTTTCGAATTTCGACTCAAAACCCAAATGCAAAATTTTGGGGGGGGGGGGGCACCAATTATGCCCCCTTTTTTGCCCCCCAAAAGTCCCAATTTTTTTGAAACCCCAAATTTTTTCCGGAAAGAAAAGGGCCTTTTTAAAAAAGGGGGGGGCCAAATTTTTACCTATCCCCCTAAGGGGCCGAATTTTAAATTTCAAAATTTAGGTTGCAAAATTTTTTTGCCCCAATTTTTCACCTTTTTTTGCACCCAAGTCCCGAATTTTGCACCCCAATTTATTTTTTCGGAGATACGGCCATTTTCAAAAAGGGGGGGTTTAATTTTTACGCTGACCCCCCTTTATTTTTAAAGTTTCGACCCCCAAAACCAAGTGCAAAAATTTTCCCCAAAAAATTTAATGCACCATTTTGCACCCAAAAGGTCCCAAATTTTTTGCCCCCCAATATTTTTGGGAGTTTAGGGCCCCTTTTTTTTAAAAAAGGGGGGGGGCCTAATTTAACGCTGCCCCCCCCCTTATGCAAATTTTTTCCGGAAATAAAAAACCCCCAAGTGCATAATTTTGCACCAATTATGCACTTTTTTTGCCCCCCAAGCCCCAAATTTTTTGCCCCCCCAAATTTATTTTTCGGAATAGGGCCCCCTTTTTTAAAAAGGGGGGGCTAATTTTTTACGCTGCCCCCCCCCCCCCCCCCTTATGCAATTTTTTCCGCCTAAAAAACCAAAGGGCCAAAATTTTTGGGCCCCAAATTTTTCACCTTTTTTGGCCCCAAAAGCCCCCCGGAATTTTTTGGCACGGCCCAATTTACTTTGGGGAGATAGGGCCTTTTTTTTAAAAAAGGGGGGGGGCAAAATTTTTTTACGCTACCCCCCAAAAAGGGCGAATTTCAACTAAAAAACTTGGGGCCAAAATTTTTTTTGCCCCAAAATTTAGGGCACCATTTTTGCACCCAAAAGTCCCAAATTTTTTGGGGCACCCCAAAAATTTTCGGAGATACGGCCATTTTTAAAAAAGGGGGGGCAAAAAGGGTTTAAACGTGACCCCCCCTTAGGGCAAATTTTTCGACTAAAACCCAAAAGGGGCAAAAATTTTTTGAAACCATTTATGCACCTTTTTTGCACCCAACCCCCAAATTTTTTTTGGGCCCCCCAATTTTTCCCGGAGATACGGCCTTTTTAAAAAAAAAAAAGGGGGGGGTTTAATTTTTACGCTATCCCCTTAATGGGGAATTTAAACTAAAAACTATGTGCCTTTTTTTTTGGGCACCAATTTTGCACCTTTTTGCCCCCAAGTCCCAAAATTTTTCCCACCCCAATACTTTCAGAGATAGGGGGAATTTAAAAAAGGGGGGGTTTAATTTTACGCTGACCCCCCCCCCCCCTTATGCAAATTTTTGGGGGGACTCAAAACCAAGTGCTTTAATTTTGCCCCAAATTTTAAAATGCATTTTTTTTTGCCCCCAAAGGGCCCTTTTGCCCCCCCCAAAAATTTTTCGGAGTTTTAGGGCCTTTTAAAAAAAAAGGGGGGGTTTTAATTTTTACGGGTGCCCCCCCCTTTTTTAGGGCGAATTTCAAAACTCAAAACCAAGGGGCTTTAATTTTTTGGCAAATTATGCACCTTTTTTGAAACCCAAATTTTCCCGAATTTTTTTGAAACCCCAATACTTTTCGGAAAATTAGGGCCCCTTTTTAAAAAAGGGGGGGGCCCAAAAGTTTCCCCTGACCCCCCCCCTTTATGGGGAATTTTTCAAACTCAAAAAAAAGTGCATTTTTTTGGAACCAATTATGCACCATTTTGCCCCCAAAGGTTCCCAAATTTTTTGCACCCCAAATATTTTCCCGGAGAAAAGGGGCCGTTTAAAAAAAGGGGGGGGCCAATTTTTACCCCAATCCCCCAAATTTCCGAATTTCGACTCAAAACCAAGTGCAAAATTTTTTGGCCCCAATTTTGTCCCTTTTGGGGGCCCCAATTTTCCCAATTTTTTGGAACCCAATCCTTTCGGAGATACGGCCATTTCAAAAAAGGGGGGGCCCAAATTTTTTACGCTGCCCCCCCCCCCCCCCCCCTTATCCCGGAAATTTTCGACTCAAAACCAAGTGCAAAATTTTTTGAAACTAATTATCCCTTTTTTGCACCCAATTTCCCAAATTTTTGCACCCCAATACTTTTGGAGATACGGCCTTTTTCAAAAAAGGGGGGGGCAAATTGTTTACGGCTACCCCCCAATGCGTATTTAAACCAAAAACTATGTGCAAAATTTTTGGGCCCCAAATTATCACTTTTTGGGGAAACCCAACCAAATTTTTTGGCACCCCCAACTTTGGGAGTTTTTACGGCCTTTTTTCCAAAAAGGGGGGGCTAATTTTTTGGGTCTATTAACTTGGCTCCCCCAAAATTTTAAATCTCAAACCGAAAATAGTTTTCATATTTTTGCACTTTTTTTGGGGCATTTTTTTTGGCCCCAAAATCTAGATTTTTGCCCTCACCATTTGGGGGGGAAAGCTTTTGCTTTTAAAATTGGGGGGGGCCAAGTTAATGGTGGCCCCCCCACTTTGAAATTTCAAAGGGGGGAAAATAGGGTTTTAAATTTTTTGGACTTTTTTTTGCATTTTTGGGGGGCACCCAAAATCTAGATTTTTGAAACCCCAAACCTTTTCCCGGCGGGCTTTTTGCATTTCAAATTGGGGGACCCAAAGGGTTAAAACCTTTTTTTTAAAAACTTTTTGGGAGAAGTGGGCCCCCAGGGGTTTAAATAATAGCTTATTATGCACTCCTAAAATGACAATTTCCTGATTTTTTAAACCCCCTAAACTATTAAAATCTACGGGGCGGGAAATAAAAACCAAAGGGAACAAATAATAATTCAAAATAAAAAGAAGGAACGTTTTTAAAAACTGAAAGGGTTTTGAAAACAGAAGAAAAAATTACTGGAATTTTAAATTTAAGTTTAAATTTAAAAGGGGCACTCTCAAATTAAAATGCTCTTTTTGGGGCAAAAAAAATCTTTTAGAATCTACAGTGAGGTGAAATATGAAAAAAAAAACCCAAATAATATTTCGAAAATCCAAAAAAATATCGTTAAAAAAAATAATGTATCAGAATCAAAAAAAAATAGGCTCAAAATTTTGGGCGGGGCTGTAAATATTTCTCTCAAAAAACCCAAATTTTTGATTTTTGCACCCCCTAAACTATAGAATCTGCAGTGGGGTTTAAATAAGAAAAAAATTTAAACAAAAAATATTTCAAAAAAAAAAAAAAACGAGGGATCTTTTTAAATAAAAAATCATGGGTCAGAAGTCAAAATACCTTTTTGCTATATGCTCCCTTTTAAAAGGGCCCCTCTAAAATTGGGTAAAATGCTTATTTTTGCCCCCTAAACTATAGAATCTCCCAGTGAAGTGAAATAAAAAAAATAAAAAAAAAATAATATTTCGAAATCCAAAATAAAGTATTGTTTATCAAAATCATGTATCAGAAGTCAAAATTACTGGGCTCTAAATGAGCTGCAAATTATACTTTTCCAAATTATCAAGTGCTGATTTTTGGGCACCCCTAAACTATAAAAATTCGGGCATTTGGGGGAAAAAAATAAGAAAAAAATAAACAAATAATATTTGGGGGGGGAAATTTCCCAAATAAAGTATCTTTTTAAAAAAAAAATAATTTATCGAAGTCAAAAAAAATAGGCTCAAAATTTTGGGGCGGGTTTGTAAATACTCTCTAAAATAACCAAGTTTTTTGTTTTTTGACCCCCCTAAACTATAGAATCCACAGTGGGGGGGGGTGAAAAAAGGGAAATAAAAACAAATAATTTTTCCCGAAATTAAAAAAAGCTTTTCTTTATCAAAATCATGTAGCAGAAGTCAAAACTACGGGGGCTCTTAAATTTGGGCGGGTTTTTAAATTAACTCTCAAAATTATAAATTTGATGTTTTTTGGGCACCCCTAAACTAAAAAATCTAAGTGAGGTGAAAAAAGGGAAATAAATAAACAAAAATGTTTCGAAATCCAAATAAAGTATCGTTTTCAAAATTTCATGTATAAGAAGTCAAAATTACTAGGGTTTTAAATTAGCTGCTATTTAATATTCTCTAAAAATTCCCAAATTTTTTTTTTTTTTTGGGGGGAAAAAAAATAATCTTAAAAATCCACATTTGAGGTGAAAAAAAGGAAAAAAAAAAAAAAAAACACTTTAATTTATTTCAAAATTTAAAATAAAGCATCGTTTATCAAAATCATGTATCAAAGTCAAAATTACTAGGCTCCTAAATTAGCTGCTAAAATACCCCCTTCAAATAACCAAGGGGCTGATTTCGGGGGGGGCCCCCTTAACTATAGATTTCCCCATTTTATGTAAACATGAAAAAAATTAGTAAAAAATTTCAAAATCCCAAGAAGGGTCTTTTATCTTTACTGTAACAGAAGTTGAAATTACGGGGGCTCTTAATTGGGCTTTAAAAAAATTCTGTCAAAAAATTGCCATGTCCTGTTTTTGGGGGGAAACCCAAAAAACAGCCCTCTTTTAGTTTTTTTTACTACTAAAAATTTTTTTTTTCCCTTTAAAAGTTGGGGGGGTAACAAAATAAATTGTAATTAAATAAAAAGTCTTTGGGCCGAAAAAAAAAGGGGGGGGGGGGGGTTTTTTAAAATATTATTTTTTTTTTGGAAACTGACAGGGCAAAATTTAAAAAATCATTTTGTAAGTTTTTTAAATTTGAAAATTTTTAAAAAAGATGTCAGTATGTAAAAAAGATTAGGGGGTTTCGAATAGGAACAAAAATTACCCCTTCTTCCGAAAATATTTTGAGCGGGAAAATGTACCCGGGGATAAAATGTCATTAAATTCACTATCATCTTCTGTTTCGGGTTACTCCCCCGTATTGACCCCCAAATGGGGAAAATTTAAAAAATCATTTGGGGGCAAAATGGTCCCTTTTTGGTGTAAATAATCGTGTTCTAAAAAAATTAAATGACACTTAAAAAGGGGTTTTAAATTTTAAAAGATATATCACCCCCAAAAAAAAAAAAAATTTAAATTTTGGGGCTAAAATCTAAAAAAAAAAAAAAATGGTGTATTAAAATTTTTCAATAAATTCATGCTTCCCAAAAACTTTTTTTCGAAGAATCCCCCCCCGGGGGGGCTACCTTAAGTTGGCCGCCCAATAATGGAATTTTAAAAAAACAAAAAGATTGAAGGGGGGGGGGGGGAAAACAAAAAAAATAAAAATTGGGGTGAAAAATGGGATTTTTCCCCGGGGACATGCACCTGCCCATACATACATGTACTTTGTATGTATGTACATAGGGGGGCATGTATGTTTTTTTTAATATTGGGTTTTTGTTTGGAAGGGTGGGGGGGGTTTGGGGTGTGGGGAAACTTAATAGCCCGAAAAAAACCTACGGAAACGGTCGGAAATTTCCCTAGCTCATTGGAAAAAGTTTTTCGATAACAAAAGTTGTATTTTGGGTTTTTGGGCCTTTTTTTTTGGACTAATAGTCTACTTTTTTTTTTTGTTTAAGTTTGTATAAATCTTTTTGAATTGTCGCTTTTAAAAATTCCTTGATTTTTAACTTTTTTTCTGTCCCACTTATGTCAATGCATAAAAAAAAACCCCCAATTAAATTTTGTGGTAAGGATGCTTTTTTGGGGGGGGATATTCCCTTTCCCAAAAATTAGGGGGTTAATGTATTGAAAACATATTTTATTATATCTCTTTTTTTTGTTACAAAAAACGCCCTGGTTTAAAAAAGTAATCAGGGCAAGGAAATTTCCCCAGGGCAATTAGACCAAAACCCCGGCGGTAGACCTATATATAAAAATTTTCACGGGATTGGGTCCCTCAAACGTATACTAATGACGATGTCATATCAATCAGTTCCAAAAAACGTGTCCATGGGATTTTTATAAATTAATTTTTTTGACTTAGTATTCATAAATTTTTTAAATCTGTACAAATACAAACTTCGTGGGGGCCCAAAGAACAATTTTTATAATTCGAGAAAATATCTGATAATGTAAAAGGAGTCTACAATTCACCCACAAAATCACCCAAACAATCACAAATCAAAATTCAACCCTAAAAAAAATGATTAGTCCCCGGAATGTTAAATCATCCATGTTTTATTAAAATTAATTTTTAGTTTAATCATTTTTACGGTGGGATTGTCACCCCCACATACTCGCACTTAAAAGTCCCAAACCCCCAAAGGAAAGTTTTTAATACAATTCAGAATTTTAAAAAACCATCCCGATCGGGGGTTTCCCAACTCGGGGGGTTTTCCCCCATTCCAGGTAGGGGGCTTTGCCAAAAAAACCACGATCCAGATGGGTTTTTTAACTTTTAAAATTTTATTTAATATTAAAAAATTTCCCCGACATGAGTGTTTCCCCACTATCCAAAAACGAGAAAAAAATACGGAAGTTGTTTGTTTTATGATTTAAAAAAATTCTTAGCCGATACATTAATTATTTTTTCACAATTTTCATGTAATGATAATAAATTTAGTCCGGGAAGGATTTTTCTCTCCATTGGGCGATTTAGTCGGGGGACCGGTTTTAAATATGCTGCTGTCTAAACGAAAAAATTCTCCCTTGGGACAAAACTTTGAAGAATTTTAAAAACAGAGTTTTAAAAAACCTGCATGTTTTTTATTTTTTTAGTTTGGGGTTTCCCTTCTACACAATAAAAATT
The DNA here is from genome assembly GCA_024449915.1 of Sweltsa coloradensis. Lineage (NCBI taxonomy): Eukaryota > Metazoa > Arthropoda > Insecta > Plecoptera > Chloroperlidae > Sweltsa > Sweltsa coloradensis. Next base: position 19,221 of record JAMZAV010008356.1, read on the forward strand.
TGTAATTTAAGTAAAAAGGGAAATATAAATTTATTATCAAAGTCATATTCAGAGTGGGCAAGCATAGGGAAAGAAAAAATAATTATTATTATACTTTTGTTTCGTTAAATGGGAAAATTCTTGAGGGTTTAGTGGGGTAAAATGAAAGTGTAAAAAAACTACTCAAATTTTTGATACTCGAAACTTATTTCGGGCACCTTAAAGGGGTAACTCTAACGACGATAAAATTTCTATAGGGTCTAAACAATTTTTCAAATTCACGTTTTCCCCCTTTTTTATCCAACCCAATTTTTTACAATGTCAGAGGGAAAAAGTGATACATTTAAATCTACTAGGAAGGGTTCGGGGAAAAAAACTTTTTCGGGGCCGGTTGGGGGAAAGAGGGGTTTTTGGTGCATTTAGCTGGCCCTGTGGGTTTTATGAGTGCGATTAAAGCTAAATTTCCCAAAAAGAATATTGGGGTTTAAATTTAAAAATTTAAAGGGTTTTTGGAAAAAATCATTTCAGTCCCGGGTAAAAACATGTAGGGTTATAAATTTAAAGAAATGTTTTTTTAAAGAAAAAAACGAACAATTGGAAAATTTTTAAAAAAAATAATTTCTTGATTGCCCCTCAAAAAATTTACACACCTAAATTAATTCATGAAAAAAAGGGTTTTGTGCAAAAATAATTACAATCGGATAAAGGGTATTAAAGGGGTTATAAGTTACTTTTTTTTTAAAAAAAAAAAAATTTAAAATTGCAAATTTTTATAAGAAATAATTTTTCCCATGGCGGGGTAAACGTGGCAGTTCTAAGTTTAGGGATTTTGAAGGTCTCCAAAAAAATTTTAAACGGGGGGAAAATTTAAAATATCGATTTAGCCGGAAACGTGGGGGGTTTTCAAACACCCCAAAAAAAAAAAAAAATCGGGGGGGTTTAAAATTTGGGGATTAAAAACATAAGAAAAAAAATTTTCGGGGTTGGGGGCTCAAATTTCACCCCAAAAAATTTAATTCAAAAAATGAAGGTAGTGTGAAAAAAAAACATTACAATCAGATTAAAACATGTAGGTGTTTTTAAGTCAAGGATTTTTTAAATTTTTTTTAAAGGGTATTGTAAAAAAAAAAAAAACCCGCCTCTGGCCGATAAAATTTTTAAAGTCGAAAGAAACATGTTGAAAATTTGCTGAAGAAAGAAAGGGGCCCTTTTAAAAAAACGAAAAAATTGTGAATTTTTTTGGGGGGGGGACATAACCCCACCTTTTTTTGGGAAAATTTTATTTCGATTTTTGGACAAAAGTGTGGAAAAATACAAGACTAGTTCAAAATGAAATTTAGAGAATTTTTTGGGTTTTTTTTTTTTGGGGGCATAGTTTCTAACCCTTTAGCTCAACTTGAAATAAGCTGAAAAAGTTTTTTGAAAAAAAACATTTGGGGTGTAACGAATTTTTTTGGGCGAACGGTACAAAAGCCTAGCAATTTTGACTTTTTGATACATGATTTTTGGGTAAAGGATGCTTTATTAAAGAATTTCGAAATATTATTTGTTTATTTTTTTCTAATTTAAACTAAATTTTAGATTCTATAGTTAAAGGGGGGCAAAAATTCCATCACTTAAAAAATTTTTGGGGGGGTTTTTTATAGCGCTTATTTAGAGCCTAGTAATTTTTTACCCTTTTGATACAAGATTTTTTTTTAAACGACGCTTTTTTTGAAATTTTTGAAAAATTATTTGTTTTTTTTTTTTTATTTCACCTCACTGTGGATTCTTTTAGTTTTTGGGGGTTTTCAAAAAACAACCCCTAAATTAAATTTTTGAGAGGGGATTTTTAGCAGCTAATTTAAGAGCCTGGGGGAATTTTACTTTTTGATTTCCTGATTTTTGGGTAAACATACTTTTTTGGGTTTCAAAAAAAATATAATTTTGTTTATTTTTTTCTTGGTTTTTCAACCCCCACTGTAATTTTTATGGGTTTAAAGGGGGGCAAAAAAACATCACTTGTGATTTGTGGAAATATTTTAAAAGCACTAATTTAGAGCCTTGTAATTTTGGGCTTTTGATACATGAATTTTTTAAAAAACGATGCTTTTTTTTAAAATTTTGAAATTTATTTGTTTATTTAAATTTTTTATTTCACCTTTTTTGTGAATTCATTGTTTAAAGGGGGCAAAAATCACAAAAAGGGGGTATTTGATTGAGTATTTATAGCATCTAATTTAAGGCTACAAATTTTTACTTCTGATACATGATTTTTTATAAACGATACTTTATTTGGTTTCAAAATATTATTTTTTTTTTTATTTTTTATTTCACCTCACTGTAGTTTCTATAGTTTTAAGGGGGGGGCAAAAATCATCACTTGATAATTTGTGAGAAATATTTTTTTAGCCCCAAATTTAGAGGGGGTTTGTTGTTTTGCTTTGATACAAATTTTTATAAATGTGGTTTATATGAATTTCGAAATATTAAATTTTTTTATTTATTTCATTTAAACCCCCACTGTGAAATTTATTGTTTAGGGGTGCAAAAATCAGCCTTACATTTAAAAAATTTATATTTTAAAAAAGCATTTAATTTTAAAAGGCTACAAATTTTGAAATTTTGTTTTCATGATTTTGATAAAACGATACTTTATTTGGATTTGGGGGGAAAATTATTTGTTTATTTATTTCTTTTTCACCTCAAATGTAGTTTCTATAGTTTTGGGGGGGCAAAAAACATCACTTAAAAAATTTGTGAAATATTTATAGCAGCAAATTTTGAGCCTAGTAGTTTTGACTTTTTGTAAAAAATGATTTTTAAAAAACGTGGCCTTTTTTAGAATTTTTGAAATTTTTTGTTTATTTTTTTCTTATTTCACCCAAAATGTGAAATTTTATTGTTTTTGGGGTGGGGAAAATCGGGACTTAGCTATTTGATTGGTATTTTATAAACATCTAATTTAGAGGCTAAAAAAAATTTTTTTTCTTTGATACAAAGTTTTGATAAAAGATACTTTATTTGGAAAAAATTTCGAAAAATTATTTGGGTTTTTTTATTTTTTTATTTCACCTCACTGTAGTTTTTTATAGTTTAAATGGGGGGCAAAAATCATCACTTGATAATTTTTTTGGAAAAGTATTTTTTAGCAACTAATTTAGGCCTTGTAATTTTTTACTTTTGATCCATGATTTTATAAACTGGGTTTATTTTTAATTTTTGGAATATTGAAAAATTTTTTTTTTATTTCTTTTTCCCCCTCACCCGTGGATTTCCCTTGTTTTGGGGGGGCAAAAATCAGCAAAATTAAATTTTTTGATTGATATTTTATAGCATCTAATTTAGGAGGGCCCACCCAAAATTTTTACTTCTGATTTCATGATTTTTAAAAAACGATACTTTATTTTCATTTTTTGAAATATTATTTGTTAATTTATTTTTTATTTCACCTACTGTAGATTCTATAGTTAAGGGGGGCAAAAAACAGCACTTTTGGGAAAATTTTGAGAGTATTTATAGCAGCCCAATTATTTTTGGGGCCTAGGGAATTTTTTTTTGAATTACATGATTTTAAAAAACGATACTTTTTTTTTGGGTTTCGGGAAAAAAATTTTTTTTGTTTATTTATTTCTTTTTTTCAAACCCCCCACTGTAATTCAAAAGTTTAAGGGGGGCAAAAATCATCACTTTATAAATTTTGAGAGTAAATTTTTAAACAGCCCAAAATTTTGAGCCTAGTAGTTTTGACTTCTGATACATGATTTTTAAAAAACCCATGGGTTAATTTGAATTTGGGAAAAATTTTTGTTTTTTTTATTTCTTATTTCAAAACCCAAAATGCAGATTTTTATAGTTTAAAAGGGGTGGCAAAAATCAGCACTTAAAAGTTATTTGAAATTAGTTTTAAGCACCCCATTTTTTAGCCTAGTTTTTTTGACTTCTGGGTACATGATTTTGATAAAAAAGATACTTTTATTTGGATTTTTGAAATATTTTTTTGTTATTTTTTTTCTTATTTCACCTCCTTGGGAGATTCTATAGTTTAGGGTCGCAAAAAACAGCAAATTTGATAATTTGTGAGAGTATTAATTTGCAAACTCATTTTTAAACCTAGGGGAATTTTTTACTTTCTGGGGTACATGATTTTGATAAACAATACTTTATTTGGATTTCGAAATATTTTTTTTTATTTATTTCCCTTTTTTCACCTCACTGTAAAATTCTATGGGTTTTGGGGGGCAAAAATTTAAGGGGATTTGACAATTTGGAGTGCTTTATAGCAGCTTATAGCATAGGTTTTTTTGACTTCTGTCCCAAAAGATTTTGTAAAAAGATCCCTCATTTGGGTTTTGAAATATTTTTTGGGGGATTTTTTTATTTCTTATTTTACCTCATGCAGATTCTATAGTTTTTGGGGGGCAAAAATCAACAAATTTTGGGTTTTTTGAGAGAGTATTTTTCGCAGCAAAATTTTGAGGGCCCATTAATTTTGACTTCTGATACATTATTTTTAAAGATACTTTTATTTGGGTTTTGAAAAAAAATTATTTTTTTTATTTTTTTTTTTTTCACCTTTTCCCGAGATTCTATAGTTTTTTGGGGGGCAAAAAAGAGCATTTTGGGGGAAATTTTAGAGTGGGGTTTAAATTGCCAAAAACTTATTAAAATTCCAGTAATTTTTTTTCTTCTGTTTCAGACTTACGTATTTTAATAAACGGGGTTTCCCTTCCGGGGGGTTTTGAATTATTATTTGTTTTATTTGTTTTATATTTTAACCCTCCCCGTAGATTTTAAGTTTTGGGGTGAAAAAAAAAGGGACTTGGCTATTTGAGAAAAGCATTTATAGGGGAGGGTTATTAAGACCCTGTTTTTTTTCTTTCCCTTTCATCATTTAGAAAAACGTTTTTCTTCTCTACCCTTTTGGGGGAAAAGCGTTAAAACCCTTTCCCCCCCCCTTTTTGAAAAGGGGGCCCTATCTCCGAAAGTATTGGGGTGCAAAATTCGGGACCCTTTGGGGGCAAAAAGGTGGGATAATTGGGGCAAAATTTTAAACTTTGGGGGTTTTTTAGTTGAAACAAAATTTGCATAAGGGGGGGGGGGGGGGTCCCGCGTAAACTTAGGGGGCCCCCTTTTTGAAATGGCCGTATCTCCGAAAGTAAATTGGGGGGTTTCAAAAAAAAATTTTGGGGCTTTGGGGGCAAAAAGGTACAAAATTGGGGCAAAAATTTTGCACTTGGTTTTGGAAATCGAATTCGTTAGGGGGATTGCGTAAAAAATTAAGGGGCCCCCCTTTTTTGGGAAAAGGCCGTATCTCCGAAAGTATTGGGGTTTTCAAAATTCGGGACTTGGGTGTAAAAAAGGTGCAAAAATTTGGGGGGCAAAAAATATGCACTTGGTTTTGGGGCGAAATTCACATAAGGAGGGGGGCAAGGGGGGGGGAAACTTAGGGGCCCCACCTTTTTTAAAAAAGGGCCCTATCTCCTAAAATATTGGGGGGGCAAAAATTTGGAACTTGGGGGGCAAAAGGTGCATAATTGGTGGGGGAAAATTATGGGACTTTGGGTTTTTAGTCGAAAATTCGCATAATGGGGGGGCACGGGGAAACTTAGCCCCCCCTTTTTAAACGGCCCTATCTCCAAAATATTGGGGGGCAAAATTCGGGACTTTGGGGGCAAAAAAGTGGGATAAATTTGGGGGCAAAATTATGCACTTGGTTTTTAGTGGAAAATTTGCATAAGGGGGGGTCAGCGTTAATTAGCCCCCCCTTTTTGGAAAAAATTCCGGATCTCTGAAAGTATTGGGGTCAAATTTGGGACTTGGGTTGGGAAAATGGTGCATAAAATTTTTGCAAAATTAAGCACATAGTTTTGAGTTTGGGAAAAAAGCATTAGGGGGATAAAACGGAAACTTACCCCCCTTTTTGGGAAAAAAAAAAAGGGGCCCTAAACTCCGAAAGTATTGGGGTGGGAAAATTCGGACTTGGGTGGGAAAAAAGGTGCATAATTGGTGGGGAAATTATGGGACTTGGTTTTTGGGGTGAAATTTTTGGGATAAGGGGGGGTCAGCGTAAACTTAGCCCCCCCTTTTTTGAAATGGGGCCGTAAATCTGAAAGTATTGGGGTGGGAAAAAATTTGGGACTTGGGGGCAAAATGGTGGGATAATTGGTGGGAAAATTATGCACTAGTTTTGAGTTTTTAAATTTTGCATTAGGGGGGGTAGCGTAAACTTAGCCCCCCCCTTTTTTTTAAAGGCCGTATCTTCCCCAAAGTATTGGGGGGTAAAAATTTGGGGGGCTTGGGTTTCAAAAAGGTGCATAATTGGTGCAAAAATTTTTGCATTTGGTTTTTTAGTCAAATTGCATAAGGGGGGTCAGGGGGTAAACTTAGGGCCCCCCCTTTTTTTAAAAAGGCCGTATCTCCGAAAAAATATTGGGTGGGAAATTTTGGGGGGCTTGGGGGGGAAAAAAAAAGGTGCATAAAGGGGCAAAAATTTTGCCCCAGTTTTTTTTGGGTTTAAATTCGGGGATTATGGGGATAGCGTAAACTAGGGGCCCCCCCTTTTTTTTAAAAGGCCCTTTTCTCCGAAAATATTTTGGGGGCAAAAAAAATTCGGGGGGTTGGGTGCAAAATGGTGCATAAATTGGGGCAAAAATTTTCACTTGGTTTTGGGGGTCGAAATTCGCATAAGGGGGGGGGCAAACGGAAAAAATTTGGGCCCCCCCTTTTTTGAAAGGGCCCCTATCTCCGAAATATTGGGGGGGCAAAATTTGGGGCTTGGGTGGGAAAAAAGGTGGGATAATTGGTGCCCAAAAATTATGAACAAAAGTTTTTGAGCGAAATTTTTTGGGGGGGGGACAATTTACGGACCCGCCATTTTTGTTTATAATATCCTTACGGGGTGACCGGAAAACTGTCAAACGGGCCCGCCAAAAATCTTGGGAAATCCCCAGAGAACCGGGTTTGATTCATTATAATTAAAACACTTGTTATGAAAAAGGGCCCCCGAGTCACTAAAAAATACTTTTTGAGGGTAAAATTTTTTTAAAAATTAAAAATCGTAGTACATACTTCAAACCAAAAAAATACTTCTCCACTTGCCCCAACTAACGTAATTCCCTCCCAAATTACTCGGTAATTCCAATGTTTCACATTATCCAAAACTTGTGGCCCTACCTTATTAAAACTTCAAAATATTCTCCACTTGAAAAAAACAAAACTCTTTCCCAATGCTTCACATTATGCCAATACTGTGTAGGCCTACCTAGTATTCCAAAAAAAAACAATTAAAACCGGGGAAAATAAGAAATTTAAGAAAATATATTTATCGTTTCCACTGTTGCCACGGTGGCGATGTATGTACAACATGACTGGGTGCCTTATAATAAAAATGAGGGGAGCCCCCCAGGAAGGAGTGGGGATTCCCCCCCCCCCCCCCACCCGTTCCCCCATTTTCCCTACGCGCCTGCAGCCTATTTCTATTGAACGTTGTGTTTAATATTTTTAAAAATATTAGGGCTTTTGAAAAAACCAAATTAATGTTTTTTGAATTTTGAAAAAACATGTATGTACTAAATTTAATAGTAATGTGTTACAACAAACGTGAAATGAACACCCAAAAAAATACTTTTATTGTAATTTTTAGGGGGATTTGGAAGTGCTAGGAGCCCGGAGAATCATCTGATGACCTCCCCCCGATTTAAATAGTAGTTGCAGACAAGGAAAAAACAGAAAGACTCGACGAAGTGAACCCGGGACACGGGTCGTAAATCGCCCTCTCCTCAAGGACTGACAGTTTTTATCATCTCATGGCTTGAAGTGCACCTATGGGAATTAATTGTTTTCCCGAACGCCGGTCGGGAAAATCTTTAAAAACTTGTGTATCGCTGCAATGTTCAATTCGCAAAGGCAATTCCCACGGAAGTGCTAAAAAGGAGGAAGTAATAAGGGTTGGGAGAGCACGCGCGTTTTCACCCCCCCCCCTCCCCCTCCCACAGGCCTGCCGCGCACACAACCAGACAGGACAGAGGTAAACCATCACGCTTACTTCGCAAGGGGCATATAAATCGTGAAAATTTTAAAATCCTCGTTCGTTAGATACTGTGCATGTATCAAACCTATATCTACTATGAATCTATCTCTACTAATAAATGTTGTATATTTTTTTTTCCCAAATAGGCTACTGCCGTTGTTTTTTTTTTTTTGAATTTGTTATTTTTCCCGATTGTTTTTCATTTAAAAGTGAGGGGTGTATGACGTAGTGAGCTAAGCAAAAAGTCCCAATTCAATTTACTTCCATAAAAGCGAAAATAAAAATAAGTTGTCCTTATGTTTGATTACGCTGAAATTGGTTTAGCTAGCATGCCGTAAATAATACCACCGAAGGTGAAGAGGCCTATCGCTCTGTCAACACTCCGTCAGTCAGAAACCTTTATACAGTTTCTCTAATCGAACTATTTCTCCCCGCCCCAAGGGCACGCCCCTATTCAAAAACCACTTAGCACTAAATATTTTTTTCATTATTTTTTATGAAACCCCTTGTTTTTTTTTATTTTTTTTTCCCATTGATTCCCAAACAAATAATTTTTTACATCGTTCAATATTGTTGAAATGTGTTCGGGGGTGTGACTCAATTTTTTGCACGTAGACGTAGGCGTCCATGACAGTGTAGTCTTGGCAACAATTTGTATTAAAGTTACTATTTTTAATAATAATACCTATAAAGACAAAATTTTTAAAAAATTTAAAAAAAAATAAAAATTGTTATATATTGTAAAAAAGTGTTTTGTATTTTTGTATTTTTTTTTGATTAGATCGCTACGGGAAGCGCGTAATAATTATGTGAACATTAACTGTGGAGGTTTGATTAGCTATACATAGTACATAATATGTTAAGTTGTGAAGTTGTCTTGGAAGTAAGCATGTAATAATTAATTTGTATTTTAGTTTATCATATGGTATTTTAGAGAGAAATTTTAAAAATGCCTACTTTGGGATCTTCTGCTATCCGGGAAAAATTGGGATACGTGTACTTGGGTTTTTTGGATTTTTGCCCTATATTATTTTAATTAGACCAACGTTTTATTATAATAAATGTGGCTATAGGCCTACACTTGATTATATTCATATGCTTTAAAAAGTTGTTTTTAAAAGCTCCCAGTAAATAAGGGCTGGGACTGAATACATTAGTTTTGTAATTTCTACGCGTTCTTATACCAAAATTCCCCCACTATTGAAGGATGTTCTTGCTGAAAATTGAGAGGACGAACAATAAACAAGACATTGCAAATATATTATGTTCTTTTCTCCTTCATTTCCCTTTACCCGCTCTCGTTCTCTCAAAGAGGACAAAGTATCCGATGTCATCCTTTACTGCCTATCTCAAGGGGTGAAGTATAGACAAACGACAATCAACATCACACTCACTAACCCTCGGGTTTGTGTCATTTATTGTGTAGTAAATTGCTAGGGGGTATGTATTTTTTCCCCATTATCAAAAATAATTTTTATTTCAACACACAAATCTTCGAAAAAAAAAACTATTTCGACGTGTCCCAATTTGATTGTCATTATTGTTTTTTGGGGGGGGTTTTTATGTGCAGTTGCGGAGAAACCCCCGTTGCGCGGGGGGATGGGCGAAAGAATGTGACCGAAAAGAATGACCGTCGCGTAGCAGTAGCACAGGGGCCCAAGGCCGTCGACTCGCCACTCGTATCGCGTTTTTCTTGTTTCATATTTTCCCCCGAAAACCACTGAGCAAACCCCTTTGCTCCACCCTTTTCGGGGGGCGCGATCTGTAAGAGAACACGGCCTTTATACCTATTCTCCCCCCGATAAAGCAAGCAAAATGTTGGAAAAAACTGCGATGGTCGACCCTGCTAGTCTATTTCACGCCGCCCCATAGATTCCCCTTTTGCCCTCTTTCCTGGGGCTGGCGCGGCGAGCGGGGGTGAGGGGAGGTAGAAGTGGGGGATCTTCAAACCCCGCGTCTACGACTGCCGCCGGGCCCCCCCAAGGTAAAACACTGAATCCTCCCAGGCCACTTGTCTGCCCTCTATGCTTAGCTATATCGCTATGCAAGCGGACGCGGGGCAACAACCCAAAAAATATCACATCGCCAACGCCAAATATTGAAACTACAAATATTCCAAAAAATTTAAATTTTTAAG
>JAMZAV010008357.1:0-29829 GCA_024449915.1 Sweltsa coloradensis
AATTAGAATTGCCATTGAGAAGATTATCCTTTACGTTTTTAAATTTTATTTGGGTATGAAAACCTAAGTTTCCTTCCTTTTTATTTAGATTGTTGGTGCTGGATGAAATTGACCAATTGGATAGTCGAAACCAGTCCGTCTTGTACACCATATTTGAGTGGCCATCCAAGCAAGACTCAAAACTTGTTCTGGTTGGCATTGCTAATGCCTTGGACTTAACCGACAGAGTACTACCCCGCCTGCAAGCACGTCTGGAACTTAAGCCTGTATTAATGCATTTCTCACCATATTCAAAAGAGCAAATTATTGGTATTCTTTCAGGAAGGCTTGAAAAGGTAATACTAGTTCCACTTTTAGTTATCATTTTAAGCTGTGATGCAAAAGCTTTGTCTAGGAGCAATGATAGTTCAGTTCTGTTGTATTTTGTAGCCACCTTTCTATTTCTCCTAAATGAAGAGCCATTCACATTTGGGGTCCTTTGGTTATTTTTAGTTTATTTTTAATGTGATTTATGCCCTTGAGGCTTGGAAATATTACCTAGGTATTTAATGTATATGTGTTCAAATGACCTGATGTGTGCTGAAATTGTAGATTTCTAAAACTTTATACCATTGTGCATATTATGTGCTACCTATCTGGACAAAATTGTTGCAGTTTGGATTGAGACCGAGAATTTTTAGTTGTGTATTATTTTTTGCAGTCTGACGCCGGACGTATATTGACACCTGTAGCCATTCAGCTGGTTGCAGCCAAGGTTGCGTCTATATCGGGCGACGCGAGGCGGGCACTGGACATAGCTCGCCGTGTGGTGGAGAAGGCGAGCGAACATACTCTTCCTCTGAAAGCTACGACTGACCATGGTGAGGAGACATTTTTTATTTTATCTTTAGGATTAGCTCTCTAGCATTATGAATTAGTGTGTGAAGAAAAGAAGATTGGAATTAAGTTAAGTGCGAGTAAAATGTTACGTGAATTTGTATCGTATTCATATTATATTTTTCTACTTAATCTCACGCAGTCGCCTACCGTTTTCTGGAAGGCTATTGCCCTTTTCCTTTCCCCAACTCATTCAGTAACCTAAACAATGAGCCTCTATTATATTCATCATGATTATTAATAATTGTTCTTACTCCTTACCTATGAGACTATCATATTTCTTATTCTCCTACAAATTGTTTACAAAAACAAGTTCATAGCTAACAGTAAGACATTGCAAATCAAATCAGTATTCCCATCTTCATTGTCCAAACGTTCATACGTAGTTAGGCAGGCTAGTGATGTTGTTGCTGGGCCAAAAATAACATAGTTTATGGGCCATGGCTTGAGTTCACTTTACTGGTTAGGCCCTACCTCATTGTTATCTTTTTTTTTTCCTTTAATTTATAATTTGATTCTCTAATGTTTGATGCAGTTTTGAATACCTCGAGTCCAAAGAAATGCAATGTAAGCAGTGTCGACTTGAAAGAAGTTCTGTCTGTTCTGAACATGGCTTATGGAGCATCACAAACTCTGGATGAAGACTGCAACGATAGTTTTCCGCTTCAACAAAAAGTCATCCTTTGCACATTAGTTCTCATTGTGACAAAGGGAAACACTAAAGATGTCACCATTGGCAAGGTAAGCAAGACTGTTTTTAAATAGGCTTATGGTGTGGATGCTCAGTGCCTCTGGTGCAATACTTATTTTAGTTATTTACTTCTTGAATTGCGAGAAAATCAAATTTCACCATCCAATAGACCAGGGTTGCCACCAAGAAAAAATAAAAATCCTGTTTGAGCAGATCAAAAATCCTTAGAAATCCTTAACCCATCGGCGTTCTATTTAAAATCTCGCCGCCTGGCCCCTGAATTCCATTTATTTTTTACGAAATGGGGTTGCGGAGCGCACCGCAGCAAAAAATTTACTGTTACAACAAAAATAACCCGATTTACTTGAAATCAAAACTAAAATGTAGCCTAAATAAATGTCTAGGGTGTATGATCTTTCCTTCGATTTTTCTTGGTGTCAAAATATCACACCCCTCATATTCGTCATATCCTTCAAAATATTGCAATAAGCTGTAGCCGCCATAGCGCACGCGCCGCCATACCACCTACCAATGAAAACATAATCTTTCCTTCAAGCATAGACAGGCTAAAACTTGACCGAGTGACGAGCCAAACACATCGTTGGATGCAGCGAAGTGCGTAGAGTACATCGAGCGCGATCTCTTGGTGATTGGACGAACCATTCTCATACAACGACCGATAATGTAGCGCGCTGTTCCCTTGCTGTTCCAGCCCGTCGATCCGATGGCCAGGTATGTCGGTGCGCATTGTAAACAGCCCGTCGATTCGACCGGCGAAAACGCCGATGGGTTAAATGAGACACCCAAATCCTTAAAAATCCTTAAAATGCCTAAATGTACCAATTTCGATACGATATCGATAGATCATAATGTAATTGTTGTAAAAAATTGACTATATAATTTTTTTAGAGTAGGTAGGCCTATTTTTAATAAATAAATTTTTAAAAAATGTATCAAGAGTCTACCCACTCAGTTATATAACTGATTTTCAGTGGGGGACAGTAAATCAAAGCGACCAAGCCAACCTGTAGGTCCGGAATCAATCGGGAAAAAAAATGATTCGAGGCCAAATAGGGTTGATAGAATGATAAGGTATCATCATAAATGCATATTTTTACGATCTCACAACCGCGATTTATGGCCCGGCACCTCCACCATATGCACCAGCCAGGTTAATTTAATTTAGACTACCTACCCGGCACCTCCACCAAAATTCTGAAATTTTGCATTTTTGGTGTAAATTTTGATATTTATACATCGAAAATATTCCCACTTATCAATATCGCATTGAAATATAGATTTTTTGACCAGCCCTAGTTAAAAACGGCGTAAAACTTTTTTTTTTTTTTTTTTTTTTTTAAATCCGTAAATTGGACTAAAAATCCGTTAAAACGGATAAAATCCGTAAAAACGGCAACCCTGCAATAGACAATTTAATCCTTATTTCTTGTTCGTAGCTCTTTTTTCTGTTTAAGTCACTAATATTTTCCTACGAGTTCCAAAGCCTGTAAAAATTGTAATTTTCAATAGATATTTACATATTTTGTGTGACTAAACGGGACCAAAATTTGAAAAATAAATCATGTAGGGCCTACCGCATCATCGTTCCAAGTAGCTTTTGCACAAAATAATTCATTTTGATCGAACGAAAAATGAACGCACATTTTCGACTAGGTTGGTGGCACTGGCATTCCCATGATTTGATTGTGATTTCGAACTTCGTCTAGTCATACACAATGATGTTGCCGAAAGGATTATCACCCCACTTTATATTTTTAGTCCGCACCTATGTGATCTGATATTAAGCAATAAGCATGTATGTAGTACCTTGTAGTTAAGTTACACAGTGTGGTTTGAAAGTGTTGTCCAACCTTAGCCAAATCTCCACCAAGATAAATTATATCCACCTTCCACAGATGTTTTATTCTAGTAGTTTATAAAGTAATATAAGGCTTTCTTTTTCTTCTAGCTGTACAGTGTTTACCGCCAAGTATGTGCCAAACGTAAATTGCCCGCTGTTAGTCAAGCTGAGCTGCTTAGTCTATGTGGTTTGGTAGCAACAAGGGGTATCATCCGCCTTCAAACAGCCAAAGAGCCCCGACTCCATAAGGTAAAAAGAAATTAAAAAATACCCTATCGTCCCGAATATAGTGCGGCTGCGAATATAGTGAGAGTAGTGTTTTTGAGAACAGAAAAAGAAAAAAATTTAAAAATCTTGAAAATTTATCAATTAAAAATAAACAGTTTTAAAAGGCATTACGTATATCTTGATTTTAACCTGAATCTGGCAAGCATTTTCCTTATTTTATTGATAATTAGACCCGAGTCCCTAGGCAATGCCTTTAGGCCTAGGCCCACCCTAGCGTAGGCCCGAGCGTCACATCATTGAAGATCTATGCAGATACTAGGCCTAAAACAAACTAGGCCTAGGAATACTACGTGGGTACTGTGACGGCAAAAAGTAGGCCTGTCTGCGTGCTAATTGTGTTCAATTCCGTATCTTTGTATGTTGTCAACTGGGTTCAAAATTATGACTTGGATGCGGGAACCAGGGAGCGTGATACACGGCGTCAAAAATAAACATCCTTTATTGGTTTTGTTGCGTCTATATCACTAATATTTCCGATGAACGATCGTGCAGAAAGAATGCCAGAGAATATTCCACTTAAGCACTTTTTACGTAATTTAAAATCGTAGTTCGCGTAGCTTGACATTTTCCATCTTCCATCTTTCCATACATTTCACTGGCTATCGAAGGTCAAACTCACCGAGCGTCCCTATTGGATGAAAACGAGACGACCCCAGCCAATAACAGAGCTAGAAACCAGTACTACAAATGCACTCGTGCTGCGCTCTATCGGCCATCGCTGGAACTCGTAGCAGGCTTGCGCTCCATCGGCCATTGCTGGAACTCGCGGCGCGGAGTATTCAAACTGCTCAATACGCATTGGAAATGCCTAGGCGGCAAATATAGTGCGAGTGCGAATTTGGAGGAAATTTTTTCGGATAAAAACATCGCACTATATTCGGGACGATACGGTAATCATTCATTAGCCATTACTAGTACTATTACCGGTAGGTAGAATGCCAATCGGCTGGAGTGTATTAGGTGCAAGATAGGATTCAACAGCTTACCTTCGAAAAGTGATGGTGGTTCTCCTCGAGTGATCAAGAAGTCAAGTCGAAACGTCTCGTGTTTTTCTGTGTTTTGTATATATTTTTATGTCCGAGTCTGTATCAATAAATTCGGCAGCCACCATCACTTTTCGAAGGTAAGCTGTTGGATCCTATCTCGCACGTAATAATACATTACTATTATGAAGTACCGGTACCTAGTTTGTATCCATACTGCTACCTGCTACTATAGTGTGTGGCTCGTTGGTCTTGTTGTTAGCGTATCTGCTTCCAATGCAGAAGGTCCAGGGTTCGATTCCCGTCAAAGTCAGAAGTTTTTTAACTTCTGATTTGGACTTCAGTCCATCAGTTCGTCTCTTAGGAGATTGTAAACAGTGACTTTGGAGCCGTCCTAGCAACGAAGCACATAATAAATTTAGTTGTTCTGAATCAGCCTTGTTGATTCTGGCGTTGATCCGTGGGTGTTCGCTAGGGATGTCAAAAAGCGTGTAAACGTTTACACCCTACTCAAAAAAGCGTGTACACGTTAACGTCTACAGGCGCTATATCTGTGTTTACTTTTAGTTTTTGATAGACATTTATTCTACGAACATTACTATTTACTATTTTTTTTGTTTTTTGTTTTAAACTATAAACAATGAACTTTCAACTAACAACCAATTATCTATCAAGCCTATAACTACTATATTTTTTATACCTAGTTGTTTTGTCATAAATTAAAGCTAGGGATAGATCGTTTGTAAATGTTTTTCTTTCACCTTGTTAAATTACTTAAAAATACAACTTCTTTGCAATTAATTTTTCATCCACATAGCTGTGGTTATTGTTTGTTCAGATGTTTGTATTTTTGTAAATGTCTGCCTGTCGAAGAAAAGTGAAACTTTTCGAAATATTGCAACATAATTAAAAACTTATTTTCTCACCTAAGAACAGTGTTAAGTTCAATTAATTTATAAATATTTATTACTAGTTTTCTGCATAATAATTGACCCCCACAAGCACCAAGTACCTAATAAAGAGCCATTCCGGAGTCCCTATTGATTCGAATTTTATTGAGTAGGCCTACGGAAGACAACACTACAAGTCGAGAAGACGTATAATTTACGAGTTGCTGGATGGATGGCAAGGGGGTGGGGAGAGTAGTCGGGCGGCTGACGTAGCACTTGCTGCTCTGTGCACTGCCCGCGTGCCGCTTGCTGGCCAGTGGCCGGACGCACACTGCACAGAGCGATTGAAATGACGTGTCAAACTGTCGACTAGAGCCACTTGCT
Source organism: Sweltsa coloradensis (assembly GCA_024449915.1). Lineage (NCBI taxonomy): Eukaryota > Metazoa > Arthropoda > Insecta > Plecoptera > Chloroperlidae > Sweltsa > Sweltsa coloradensis. The sequence continues at coordinate 5,974 of JAMZAV010008357.1, forward strand.
TTGTTCATTCATTGCCGACTACGATTTTCGATGACTCAACGCACCGAGGTGAATAGGAGAAGGGGTTGAAATAGGAGACTATTTCGCCGCTCGCGCTTAAATTGACTCGCGAGAAATCATCGTTCGGCGGGTCGCACACAGGATAAAAATAGTACTAATTACATAAAAACGTTTACCGATCACGAAAAAACGGTACACGTGTACACGTACCATCCCTAGTGTTCGCACTGTCCATACCACTGATTGCTATATTTCCTACTAAAAATATCGATCTTTGGTTGGTTTATCGCTCACTCGTCGATCGTCCGTCTTGTCATTGTCGTCGTCGGTGAGGTAGTCAAAGGGAAGAGGAAAGTTCTCAGAGGGCCGACGACGTCCTTTTTTGGCCTTGTACGATATGAGCATGAGAAGAGGTAAGCTCTGGGCTTATTGGACTCCCCGGGTTCAGCTTCAGACGCTACTGAACCCATCTGGTTCTGGACACACAGACGGGCGCGTGGATAGACAGAAGACGTGGTGTCATATCAATATCATGTATAGGCTACTGCCACTACGAGCATTGAAACCGCAAGGCATGGGGAGGGGTTGTCATTCCTTTTAATTTTCTGCTTCAATATGCATGATCTCAGAACAAACAGTGCATAGAAACAAAAATCAGATCAAAATATTCCATTGCATCGTTATTGCAAATGTTATGTTATGTTATGTTATGTTGTTTATTGCCTTAGATAAATAAATACATGTAAATATTTAATTAGACTTTTACATTTGAGCCTGTATTGGCTAATTATGATTTACATAATACTATAAATATGTACTATATTATTTAAACATACATACAGGTACACATCTATTTACAGTACATTTGTAAAGATACATTTAACATAAGACTTACAAAATATGAAGTTGATATAAAATTACTAAAGGATCCATTTTCATATTCAAGTCCACAGAAAATTAATATTCGTAACATTAGTTTTTTGTAATTGGACCAGCATTAGTTACTTATTTCACATTTACATATACTCATACATAGTCCATAGGTACCTCCAATTGCAAAAAAAAAAAAATTAATAAATGAACAATATTAGAACTGAAGGCCTTAATGTATAATTGCATGTTCTGGCTATTGTTCTTTCAGCCCCATTTTTCTTCAAAATAGATTTTTAAGGAGTAGTACGCTTTGCTTAATAAGAAGTTTTTCACTGATTCTTTGAATTTGTTGATTGCAGTAATTTGTTTTATTTTGTTAGGGAGTTTGTTATATAGTTTAGTTTTGAAATAGTTTGAGTTTACTTGAGATAGTTTGCTACTGTGTTGTTCTAAGTGAATGTTGTTTTCCTGTCGTGTATGGTGAGAATGTATTCATTATTTTTACTTAAATGTTGAATATTTTGTTTTACAATCACCACTGATTGAAATATATATAAGCTGTAGAGAGTAAGAATTTTAAGATTTTTGAATAATGGTTGACAGTGTGTTCTGTGTGGTGATTTTAAGATGGTTCTGATAGCGCGTTGTTGAATTTTAAATATTTTTTCATGATGGGTAGAGTGGCCCAGAATTCAACCCCATATCTTAGATTACTTTCGAAAAGTGCAAAATATACTAATTTGGCTGTTTCTATATTGGTAGCATTCCTTATTAGCCTTATCGAGTAGCAGGCAGAACTTAGTTTTCCGGCTAGAAATGTTGTATGTTTGTGCCACGTTAGACATTCATCCATGTGGATACCCAAAAAATTAATGTCATCTACCCTTGAAATCCTTGTGTATGTACTATTGCATTCTTGTATTAGTAGTTCATTTATTGGTTGTAGAGATCTGCTTTTTTGAGTTGAATGAAATTGAATAAATTTTGTTTTTGATGAGTTTGAGACTAATTTATTACTTTTAAACCAGTTCGTACAAAGCTATTGATTTCTCTTTTGCTAGAGTTTATTAGCGTCTCTGAGTTTGAGGCTGTAACTAGTGATGTCGCATCATCGGCAAATGTTCAATGTCCTCTATGCAAAAAGGGAAGTCATTTATGAAAATGTTGAAGAAAGGGGACTTATTACTGATCCTTGGGGGACTCCACAACTGTTAAGCATTTTTTAGAAGGGGTTTTTTATTTTATTTCCTCTTGCATCTTGATTTGTTAATTCTACATACTGGTATCTGTTGCTTAAATAAGATTTTATTAGTTTTAGAGCAGGGGCCTCGTATCCCATAGTAAATTAAGTTTATATAGAAGAATTTTGTGGTCAATGCAACGAAGGCTTTAGACAAATCAAAAAATATTCCTATAGCTTGTTTTTTGTGATTTAATGCATCAGAGAGTTTTTCTAAGAATCTTTTGATAGTGGTGCAAGTTGACCTATTTTCCCTAAACCCACTTTGATGTTCAGAGAAAAGATTAGTTTTTCAAAAAATAAGTAATCCTTAGTTGAATGAGCTTTTCTAAAATTTTTGAGAAAGCTGGGAGTAGAGAAATTGGTCTAAAAGTTATCTTGTTGTTATGAATCCCCTTTCTTATACGGGGGGATAACTTTTGCGTTTTTCAGACTGTCTGGGAATGATCCTTCGATGACACATTTATTAAAATCATCTTTAGCGGCTCTGCTAGAAATCTGATGCTTTTTTTTATAAGTGCCATTGGAATTTCATCATGCCCACTGGAAAGTTTATTTTTCAGGGCATTTTCAATAGAAATTATTTCCTTTTCATCGGTCTCTTTTAGAAATATGGATCCTGTTGGGCTTTTTTGCACCTTATTTAGATGATCAATGAAATTGTGTTTTGGATGCTCGTGTTTATATTCAGAGTGAGTTTGCTTCCGATTTCAGTAAATGCTTAATAAACGCATGTGCAAAAAATGTGAGGTTCATCTGTTGTTTCTTCCTTGAACTTCTATCGTGATGTTACTGACTTTATTGGTGGCTTTCGACCTAGTTGACTATTTAGATTTCCCATACCTTTTTTGGTCTATTTTCACTGTTTCGAATTTGATTTCCCCATAATGTTTAACTTTTGCTAGGTTTATTTCTTTTTATACGTTTTTTTGTAGTTACGGTAATAGTCTTTTAAGAATTGGTTGTTGTGGAATTGTAAACTTATTTTATATAAGCATTTTAAGTTGTAGCGAGATACTTTTATTCCAGCTGTTAGCCAGCGTGGAGCATTCTTTGAATGTTTTACAGTTATTTTTTTCTTAGGAAAGTGTGTTTTTAAATGGTATGCAGATGATGAAAACAAAGATTACGTAGGATCATTTCATTTCAGGGTTAGGCCTATACTACTAATCTAAGTGTGCCAGGAACTAGATTCATAGTACTTTGTATACATACACATTTTAAAAACAATGTACATATATCTAGTTCTTCGTTAGGGTACGTCTGTAACGTTTTTCGACTGCTACCCTGCTAAAAACTTGCCTGCTTTTGTGCTGCCGCTTACACCTCGCCTACTTAATGATTTTTGTCAACAACTTCTCCAACCTGCTTATCATGGCTTCCCACTGCCTACTTAACGGGCATACGTTTTAAGTTGCTCTCAAAACCACCCACGAGAAGGCCCGGGAGCTTGAGTCTTTTTATAAATTTGTAAACAAACCAAAACTTTCTTGTGTTTGTTAGTCCATGTGCGTTGTATCTCTCGTTTTTGGCTTGTCATAGGGTCTAGACCTAGCATAACCTCGTTGGTCAAGGTCAAGAGTTAAAAATAAATTTAAAACATCAAACTATATCACAAAACATTCAAAATGCTACATTTGGCTGGCTAGGCCTAGGTCTAGGCTACCCTACGCTAGGCCTAGGCCCCACCTTTACCTAGCTATGCCCTAGGGCTTTTGGCCCAAAACATGCATTTAGTTTTTTTGAATTCCTGACACTGCTAATTTTCTACGTGGGAAGAAAATAATTCATTAAATATAAGATCTTAGGAAACAATTTAAATTAATTAATTACAATCCTGCTTGCATTTCACTTCTTCGCATTCGGCCATCTTGAAGTAGGCGAAGTAGGCTCCAAGCATACACTTTCGGCGACTACGCTCGGGTGCTAACCAAGCAGAAGACCGATGCCTACTTGTGACATTTCGACGCCAACTTCATCACGTGACTTCCGGCTAACGAGTCGACTTAGCCAAGCAGACTCGCTCAAAAAGTCGATTACAGACGCACTCTAAGTGTTTGTGGTTGGGGAAAGGAGAGAGGAGATCAACAGTTACCTTAAAGGATGTAGGTAGCTGCTTGAGACGAGGTTCACATATATTTATTAACAATTAAAAATTCACAATTTACATAAATGTCGAACGTTTCGGCCTCCCCGGCCTTGGTCACCGACCGTTGGAGAAGAACTAAGGGTACGTCTGTAATCGTTTTTCGACTGCTACCCTGCTAAAAACTTGCCTGCTCTGTGCTAGCCTGCTTACACCTCACCTACTCAGCGATTTTGTCAACAACTACTCGAAGCCTGCTTGGCCTGCTTATCATGGCTTCCCACTGCCTACTTAACGGACATACGTTTTTAAGTCGCTCTCAAAACCCACCCACGAGAAGGCGGTAGCTTGAGTCTTTTTTATAAATTTGTAAACAAACAAACTTTCTTGTGTTTGTTAGTCCATGTGCGTTGTATCTCTCGTTTTTGGCTTGTCATAGGGTCTAGACCTAGCATAACCTCGTTGGTCAAGGTCAAGAAGTTAAAAATAAATTTAAAAACATCAAACTATATCACAAAACATTCAAAATGCTACATTTTGGCTGGCTAGGCCTAGGTCTAGGCTACCCTACGCTAGGCCTAGGCCCCACCTTTACCTAGCTATGCCCTAGGGCTTCGGCCTAAAACATGCATTTAGTTGTTTGAATTCCTGACGCTGCGAAGTTTCTACGTGGTAAGAAAATAATTCATTAAATATAAGATCTTAGGAACAATTTAAATTAATTAATTACAATCCTGCTTGCATTTCACTTCTTCGCATTCGGCCATCTTGAAGTAGGCGAAGTAGGCTCACAAGCATACACTTTCGGCGACTACGCTCGGGTGCTAAACTAGCAGGCGACAGATGCCTGCTTGTGACATTTCGACGTCAAATTCATGATGTCACTTCCGACTAACGAGTTGACTAGCCAAGCAAATTCGCGCAAAAACTCAATTACAGACGCACTCTAACTATTAACAAACAAACAAACAAAAACTAACATTTAAACATTATTTACAATTATATTACAATACAAGGCGCTGTTGGGGTGAGTAGGTGGCGGTGTGCAGATGGGATGTCTACCTCAGATTGAGGTTAGGCTTTTGGCGCGAGCTGGTGATGATTTGGTGCGCCAATTCCCATTGTCTCAGGTGTGGTGGTGGGTGGTGAAGTCGTTGCCCCATCATGCAATGAGGAACACCTGAGACAATGGGAATTGGCGCACCAAATCATCACCAGCTCGCGCCAAAAGCCTAACCTCAATCTGAGGTAGACATCCCATCTGCACACCGCCACCTACTCACCCCAACAGCGCCTTGTATTGTAATATAATTGTAAATAATGTTTAAATGTTAGTTTTTGTTTGTTTGTTTGTTAATTGTTAGTTCTTCTCCAACGGTCGGTGACCAAGGCCGCGGAGGCCGAAACGTTCGACATTTATGTAAATTGTGAATTTTTAATTGTTAATAAATATATGTGAACCTCGTCTCAAGCAGCTACCTACATCCTTTAAGGTAACTGTTGATCTCCTCTCTCCTTTCCCCAACCACAAACACTCACCAAGCCGATAGGCTCTATCTAAACCAACATAGTTCTTCAGTAACCTATACAAAAATATTAAATACACAAGAACAAGCAAGACAATAATGTAGGCTAGTAATAATACGAGTAGGTCTATCTTTGAACATGACTGTCAAAATAATAATGACATAAATAAATAAATCTGTATTAAATTTAGTCTACCCACTCAAGTCACATATAACTGATTTTCAGTGGGGGACAGTAAACCAAAGCAACCAAGCCAACCCTGTAGGCCCCAACGCAATCGACGAGTGAGCGATAACCAACCAAAGATCAATATTTTTTAATAGGAAATATAGCAATCAGTGGTATGGACAGTGCGAACACCCGCGGATCAACGCCAGAATCAACAAGGCTGATTCAAAACAAATTAAATTTATTTTGTGCCTCGTTGCTAGGGCGGCTCAAAAGTCACCATTTACAAATTCCTAAGACAAGAACTGAAGGACTTAAGTCCAAATCAGAAGTTTAAAACTTCTGACTTTAGCGGGAATCGAACCCCGAACCTTGTGCATTGGAAGCAGGTAGGCTAACCACAAGACCAACGAGCCATATTTATGTTTGGACTTAGCGCAAAGCAGTCACTTGTCTCCCAATTTAATGCCTTCTCTAATGTATTTTAATTATTTTGAAGTCCAGATGGCAGTGATAAAGTAACTCAAACCACGCTAGGATCACTATTGTGACTTGTCTCCCGTTTTACAGCCATCTTTCCTGTATCAAAGGCATTGTCCGGGTTTCCAACAAGTGACTTTTAAATAACTCTTAACATTATATAAGAAAAGAATGTATTTGCAAAAAATGCCTATTGAGGGTGGTGTGGGTCGTACGGGGCTTTCTTTTCAACCCGCGCGAAATAGTTTTGACGTCAGTGCTGGGCACGGTCCTCGCTCTTGCTACCTGCTACGGAGCGAGCTATTCAGTGTGTGTAGGTCGGACGTCCGAACTCTTTAGTTTGCCGTTTAGTTTTGTAAATGAGAATTGTAGTTTCATATCATACGTGTTTTATATTTATACTAGCGCTGATCATCGTTTCTGTTACGTGATTTTAGTTATTAGCACTAGTGTTTTAATTCGACATTTTGAGCGAGTTTTTAGTGGCAATGTTTAACTTTGTGTAAGCCTGAGTAGTTGCAAGTTGTAACTTGTAATAATTACATATTTACATTCAAAACTACTATTTCGTGTTTTATAACTCAAACTGTGACTCGCGTGTGAATAGTTACATATCTGTGCTCAGGGCCAACGTAAGCGAGATTACATTTGGCCACCCCCAGTGCCCAGTAGTGTCATCCAAAAATTATTTAAAGGTAAACGATATTTGAAAAAATAAATTACACCATACTACAGTTATTTCGTCTTGTTTTACCTAAAAAAAATGGCAAGTCAAGGGATTTCAGTTTTGTTTATGAAGGGTATACACTAAGTATATTTTGGACGTAAAAAAATGTCAATTATTGATTGCCTAACTAAACCATCATGTGTATAAAAGTAAGTTTTGCACAATAATAAAGACATTTTTGAAATAACTTAAATTTATACCTCAAAACTAAAACTAAACTTCCTGCACTCGGATCTAAAAACTTTTAAAATGCACGTAAAGTTAAATATGTTACCCACCACCCCCACCCCCGGTTCATACGCCACTGCTGGACAGATAAAACGACACGAGGGCGGAGAGTGGTAGCTATACTCCCCACTCGGCACTAGTTTCGGAAAGAATAGTATTACTCTCGTAATGATTAACTTTAAGTCAAACAATATTATGGAAATCAATCCAGAAATTAAAAAATCCATCTCTGCGGGGTAAATCAATTGCACCTACGGCAGTGTTTACCGATTAATGAAATTGAGAAAATCAAACAATAAACCATCGAAAATGTGAAATCTGATCTTCCATAATCTGAATGAGTCTTTTGGCCACCTTTTGCGTTCGAGAGTTGAGAATACGGGAGTACAGATTCATGTGAAACGTCAATGTTTGGTAAAGTGTTGTATGTTACATTTTTGTTATACTATAAAAACTTTAATTTAGTTAGTATTCAGAAACAGTGTTATTTATCTTGTTCTTTCAAGATGTAAAATCGGTTATTAGAAGTGTCAGGGCGGCAATGCCACCCCTAGGAAATTCGCCATAAGCGGCCGCTTACGGCACGGCTGCGAGCTTGAGCGAGACCGTCCTCGGCTGGAGCCAGCCTAGCAGGTAGCCCTGCAGTGACGTCACCATAGGCGGCCTACGCGCTGTGCAGGGCTTTAGTAAAAGCGTGATTATTTGAGTTCCATAAGTCTCAGCGACCTGGATTTTGTTGTATTGCTCTTGAATTGAATCAAGGTACCTTCTGAGGAGCTTGTTATGCAAACCAAGACAATTCCTTTAAGCGGTCTATTACAGTATTTGATCTATTCTGTTTTTGTTCCCACAGAGACTGCAAGTGCCAATCGTTGATACCCATGTTGTAATCTCACTTGATAATACTGTACATGTAACGTTGTTAATTTAACTGTACTTTTGTTTGTTAGGTATGCCTCCAGTGGGATGAAGAAGAAGTCGGATCAGTTTTGAAAGATAAACAACTGCTGGAAGCCATATTGAAAGACACTTCTTGTCTTATCCAGTTGAAAAATTAGTATGTAATATGTATGTAGGCCCTACTATTATGATTGTTTGCAGTAGCCTTAGTTTATTTTGATATGAAATATCATTTTTATTTATTGTTGGTATTACTATTTTATAATGTCTCTATGATGCTTTATAAACCACTACATACTTAATTAAATTGTTTTTTTATAAATATGTACAATACTCTAAGCCTCAACAAACAAACTGTTCTGTTATTCAACTTGCCACAAATTAGTGAGAGTTGAAAGTAAAATTGATGACAATTAGTATGCCAAATACTTGTACTATTGATTGATTGATTGATTGATTGATTGATGCTGATACCGTATTTACTCGCTTATAGGCCGCCCTCGAGTAAAGGCCGCACCCTTATTTTGACCACTCACTTTTCAAAGAGTTTGCTATAAATACTATTGATAAATGGCTTCACATATTGGCCGCACCCCACTTTTTGAACTTGACAATTTCAAATATACCCGAGGCCTATACTCGCATAAATACAGTATATGCATGACATCATCTAAGTTTGAAATTTGAAATTTAAGAAAAATCCTTGCATAATTTTTTGTTACTGTACGACATGTACATATTAAATGTTAATGTGTTTTCTAGTAGATATCTTTGATATTATTATTTGTAGTATTGTAGCTAGTTAGCCAACCTATATTATTGAATTTACATACAAAGGTCAATGTATTAATTTAATTATTTTGTTATTATGTAGTGATGTTTGATGTGTAGGCCTGTTTCATTTACTGAAAATTAACTTAGTGTGTATCATGCACTAAACAGTGAAAATAAATTTGTTATTGCTCCAAGTAACATGTATTTTATTTTAAAATTTCATTTCATTTAATCCAAGAATCCCCTGCCTGTTTCCCAGTGTTGTGAAGTAAAATGAATGATTAAAAATTGGCTTTTATTAAATAATAACTTCTTTAATTTGAATGCCAGTTCAAGGCAAGAAAAGTTCTTAACAACTAAAAGTAAAAATTTAAGATTGTGAAACAAACAGTATTACGCAATATTTAGTATAGTATAGAACATTCTGATAGTATTTAGAAAGTCTTGGAATTAAATTTACTTGATAGCCTACCCATCTCAATAACCACATTATTTTAGTTAGATGACTCCCTGCTGGCAAGTTTAAGCACTCAAGATTTTTGTTGTTTTTTCCCTGGTAAAAAATATATTTACATTACCGTAACTTAAATAATAAAACAATCTATGGGATTCAATATGCCCTTGGGATATTATATTAGGGTAGGCCTATCTGGGGTACACAAAGTCACAAACCCATTTCACTTTTGGAATTTTGGAATTTTTTTGGAGGTAATTGTTGGTTTGAGTTGGCCATGACACTATTACCCTCATCCTTTATTCATAACTGTTGTTCCTCTATTCAGATGATAGTAAATGGATTAAATGGATTTTATGCAACGTGATTAGTGATTAGTCTGGGATGCCACAATTTCCACTCTGCCCACCCCAGCTGACTCTGACGAGCAAACGGAACCCAAACAGTGGCAGCTGGTGCGGGGAGATAGTGCCGAGGCGATGACTTTCAAATGCATTCTGTAGATTAGCAGGATGAAATAACATTAATTAGGGTTTCAGATCCGGGTAACCTGATTCCCAGAAGATCCAAAACCCCAATTTTGCAATTTTTGTGAGATGACGTGACAAGTAAAATTGACATTATGAAATAAAATAAGTTAACCTTACATTATACCCCTTAAAATAAGAAATTTGCATTATAACGATACCATTAGTCAGGATGCAAGTTATGCAAATTTTGAACTGCAAAATAACTACTGTACTTTGATCTGTAGCCGTGAAATCCTTGGGTATTCGAGGTAATAAACCGAAAATTATAGAACAATGTCAAAAGTTTACTTAAAACCTGCAGCCTGACCAGCTGGCTCGCCAATTCAGGCGCAAGGTGGCATGAGCATTGAGCACTCTGGGCAGCCAGACACCATTTTATCCTTGTCATCCCCCTCACTACCAACTTTCATCTAACTACCCTTCAAGTTCACCATCGGTCTCGTTTTTAAATGCACTGCAAATAAATTAGATACTTATTTTATTTTGAAGCGAGATCAAGTAGGCGTGAGGAATTTAATGGAGCGGATTGGAGAGAGAAGATTAAAGTGGTTCAGATTCAGACATGTCAAAAGGATGGAAGGAGCGAGATTACCAAGAAGGATGATGGAATTGGAAATTCCAGGTAGGAGAACAAGGGGCAGACCATGACAACAATGGCAGAATAGTGTGAGAAAGGATGCAGAACAGCGAGGAGGAGACTGGAATGTGGTGGAAGGAGAAGAGTGGTGGCAGGTCAGAAGAAGATGGAAGGCCCGTCTTCAATGCCGACCAACTGCAGAGTTGGACGTGGCAACAGATAATGATGATTTGTTGTTTTATTATTGAGTTATATTCAATTTATAAAGAGATCACCAAAAAAACTCAATTTTTGTAAACTTAAGTAATAAAACTGCCACTATTCACATCTCTAAGCAAATTTGTGTACTAAATCACATGGTATAAATCTATGTGTGTATAGCAGTGGCGTAACTACTGGGGGGACAGCCGTACACGAGCCCAGGTCCCAAGGGGACCGGGCCATCTCTACAACACAATCCATATTTCATTGCTCTTCGGTTTAAGTGTGTTAACTCGATTTAGCAGCAAATTTCACATTTTCATAAAGTTCATCACATAAAAATTTTTGTCATTTTCTAGTATAAGAATGTTGCATTCATTTTGTTTCTTCATTTTTATTTAAATTATTTAAATTAAGTAGTTTGGTGTGATGGCACCAATGTCAAAGGTGGTTAATGGTTATTATTGAAAAAAGTGTAAATGTGCAATTTTAGTAAGATTTCTTGAAGGGGCTATTCCCCCAAAAAACATTTTTACCGCATAATCTATCTATAGCTTCACTAAAATGACCGCTTAAAAAATTATATCTCGTAACTGTGATTTTCACGAAATTTTCAATTTTTCTTATAGAAAAATTTGCATGAAATTTTTGCGTTTTGGGAATTTTTTTTAAATAGGCTTTAACCTGTTTCTTTTTTGTTCCAGATTGAAACTAGAGCATCGTACCAATCTAAAATGCCCCTTCTCCAGACATCCGGGGAAACTACGCACAAATATACACTCAAACACGCAAAAATATGTATTCCAAAATCACATTCCTTTTTGGCATCAGGATATTTTGACCGAACCACTTGCGCAAATTACAAAACAAAATACAGAATATAGAGGATTGACAGAAAAGGCTGCCGAGGACGTCAACAATGGCAATATTTTTTTGGTTCAAAATCCTCCAGGTCACGGAGCAAAAAGATCGTCCCATGTTATTTCTTATGGGAGATTTTTGCCGATGGCCATGGGACCTAGCTAAAAAATACCAAGTTTGACATTTTTTGGGGGGGGGGGAGGGGGGCGGAATCATGGTGGACCCAATAATTTTTCTGTTAGTTTCTGAAATCATAACTAGTTAGCCTGAATGAAATATATTTTTTAGTTTAGCGGGTGAATACCCCTTTAATAATAAAAAAGGTACAATTAAAAATTTTCTTTAACAACTTTTTTGATTGCATTTAAAAACTGTAAAAGTCCTATGAATACGAGATTAAGGGTTTCCCCGAAAGTGAAAAAAAAAATCAAAAACCCAAAATTGTGTTTGTCGGGGAGTGTGAATAACCCAAAAAGAACCCCACATAAAAAAGTGAGTAAAAGTACAAAATTTTTGGAAAAATATTTTTTGAGTGGTCTTACAAAGATGACACGTCAAACTTTAGGGACAATGAGTGGCCCCAATGAAAATTGAGATAAATTGCAGTATGGTAGCTTGATTTAAAACTAAATATGAAATAAAACATGCAAGTGTCAAGTTTCTTAGATTCAGGTTCCCTCAATGCTTCAATTAAAGGAGCTGTATGTTTTTTCAGGGGACAAAACAAATAAAAAACATAAATACCTACCAACGTTCGTGAAGGGAAAATTTAATAGATTCGAATCCATTTCATCGCATCGCGCTAGAGTAGACAATAAATCTGGTAGACATGACCAAGGAACTACGATCATCCCTTCTCGTGCACGAACTTCAGCTTACCAAAACGGATTCTACTATCGTTCTGCATCATTATGGAACTCTCTTCCAGCTAATGTTAACTTTCTAACTGGACATCTTAATTTTGTCATGTTCTGTAAAACTTGAAAAATAATAAATCAGCATGTGACTGACCATTGATTTAAATTAATTTAAATTTGTAATGTTTTAGTTGAGTCGATGTGTTAGACTGAGCGTTGCTACTCGCTAGTAGCCTGGTACCGTACAACATACTGAGATCAGAGCCAGTGTAAATCGCCAATGCTTGGCATTTGAAAACATTCCACATTAAAAAGACGTAAAAACGTTTTCTATGATGGCAAAATATGCTTCCCTTAAAAATATTTAGTCTTTTGGAAGCTGAACAAAACTACCAGGAACAACACGTTATATTCGCATGACCGAATAGTTATAAATAAATAATAAATACATTTTATTTAGATTTCTAACCCACTCAGTTTTAATAACTGATTTTCAGTGGGGGACTAATTTTTTGGTCTTTAGGGTAATGTGAGTATAATAAACATATTATATATTCTATAATGAAACCAGTCAGTAATGTAAACTAATTTTCAGTTGGACCACTGATTGATAGTTTTTGGATGAGCGAAGCGAAGACCTTAATTTCACTGACCCCCAAAAATTTAGCTCGGGTGTTTTTTTTGTTTGTTTGTTTTGTTTTTTTGTTTGTTTTTCTGTCTGTTTGTTAATCTCTACCAGGAAAAACGGCATACCCGATCTTGATGAAAATTTGACGGGACCTTCGAAATCTCCTGAACTTAGACTTGCCACGTTTTTGGGTACAATCGAAGAAAATTTCTCATGAATACGTACTTTTACGATTTTTTACGATTTTAGTGCGATTTTTTCGTGACATTTGGGCCAATTCTGCCCAAACGGGTGGGGTGATGTAGTACCTTTTGAAAGAAAAAGTTGAAAAAGTTAGCCAGAATCCATAGAAAAATAAAGCTTTTAATATAAGTTTTTTGATTTTTTGGGGCGATATTTCGTGCCATTTGGGCCAATTCTGACCAAACGGGTGGGGCTACAACTTTCCCATATTATACATGGACATTAAGGGTTAGGTGATGTAGTACCTTTTAAAAGAAAAAGTTGAAATAGTTAGCCAGAATCCATAGAAATAAAGCTTTTAATATAAGTTTTTACGGTAAAAAATCCCAATTTGACAGGTAACAAAAGAAACTTGACAACAATCACCTACAATGCGTAGGCAGCAAAACAAAGCACTTGCAAAAGTAAAGATTCCCATGCAAAACTAAAAATTTAAAAAGCTCATCCATCAACGGGGCGGGATTTTAGCGTTTCCTAGTTATGTATTCATGCCCTTTTAATTCAACAAGGATGATACAGAATGTTTTTGGTGAGTCTGGGGGTCTGGAAAACGGGCCAAGGATTTGCTAACCCGGCACCTCCACCAAACGCTAGATTAGATAATTGTATTCTTCTTTGTCAATCTTTTGATAATAGATTCGTTCGGTTTTTTTGGGTACCCCTCTACTACCATTGTTGTGCAATTTATTATGTTCCACAACCGCGTGATAGTTCGAATCCCGCCGACGCAATCCTAACTGAAAGTTTTTCCTTTTTTCACATCCCTCGGAAAATTCCCTTAACACCCTTATAAACCCAGTTAGTCACCAAGAGGGTGGTTGCACCGGGTAAAAATAATATGAATGAATGCTTTATTTCCAGTAAATACAAAAATTAAAATGTATGCCATGTTTGTATGCCCTATAGCGGGCATCCTTACGAAAAAAGCAATAGTAGAAGTTAAAACGACTGAAACGTGAAATACCCTTTAGATGACCCTACAAGCTGGACTGTTTAAAACGCACCCCATTATTAGGCTACATGTTTACCTCAATATTGGAAAAGCCTTTAAATTTAATCATCTTAGGCCTATTTTAGATATTGCTACCTTGGGTTGGTAAGTTTAGTTGTGTTTCTAAATATTACTGGCACCATCTACTGGACTGAGGAGTGCGTGAACACAGGCTTTATTGAAGATAATTAGTTGTGATGACTGTCATGCTGGGCACAATGGAGTGTTGGTGTGGGGTAACACTAGTCGTTCTCACAACGATAAAGAATTAGACAATACGAAACGTAACAATCAGACTCTTTGCTCAAGAATGTTTATCACCCAAGTATTACACGCTTGAGTTATAGGAAACCTTCGAGTCACTAAATGATGCCTCAATTGTTTTGAGCTGTTGTCATAACTTGTAAAATACAATAATGGCGGTAGGTAGCAACTTTTTTGTCGGCAAGAACAATGTTGATTCACTGAATTTTTAAATATTCTACCCACACTTTCCACAAAGAATGACATATTTCACATTATTGTGCAGAAGTGAGGATCCAAGGGAGGACCTTGTCTAATGAACAAAATTAATTAATAGCGGTGTTTTTTTTAAAAAGTTTGAGAAAAATTAAAAATTTGTGGTGCTCTGAATCCTTTAAATTTAAAAAAAATATAATACATTTCAGAAATAAAAACATCCAGCCCGACGGGATTTGAACCCAAAAACTTTTAAATATATTGTTAAACGCATGTTAAGTTAATTTAATGCTGAAGAGTATCGTATTTCATTTATTGTAAAATTGTGAATTATCCACTTGTATAGTATGTTGTCCGCTGGGTGCCAAAATATAGATACGTATACCTAACTAAAAATTAAAGTCTGCACTTTATGCAAAGAGCGTCATCGGTAGCCACTCCACACTATTACTTCAAAGAGAACACAATTCAGGGAATATAGCAAGAGCACTGTTAATTGTGACTAATGGGCACGCAAAACAAAATGTAACAATTAGATAACACATGGTGATAGCAATCTTCCGTTTTATGTGTGGGAAATAGTGAGTGGTGTGCACTTCAAGGATACAATTTTTTTCATTTATTTCTTTTATCTAGTTGAAAAATCAAATCAAAATAATGACAGCTTAAAACATATGTGTAATGAGCTAGCGAGATTATTTCTATTGTTATGTTGGTTATGCATTCTGGCTTTGTAATTAAAATAAACATTAATTTCGTATAAATTAGATTTGACAATTATTTTTAATAAGGTCGCGAAGGCCCCTTTTAAACTTCTCTTTTCGGAATCGGATACTATACGGGGTCCGCTGATGTGTGGAGATTTTGTTCGTTTGCGTAATATGTTTATAGGCAGATTAAGAATAAATATATACATTTATAACAATCTACCGAAATTTTTTGGATCCGGAAAGTGATTTATAGACTGTATGTGGAAATTAGCTGGATTTTGGGGAGCAAACGAATTTTAAATGATTTAGCATTGTAAAACAAGTTGGTCCAAAGGCTGATCCACCGTCATAACATACACTAGGAAAACGCTTAAGTCCCCCGCCGCGTTTGTTGGATTGAGCGTAATTGGTGCATTGAGCTGCATTGTGTTACGCGGATTTTCTGTTGTTCTGTGAACAAATCATTACTTAGTCGAAGATTTTTTTAAAATTAAATTAATTAAATAAAAAAATAACTTAATTTTTCTAATCAATCGAAATTTTTTAAACAAAGAAAAAAATCTTTAAAATTGCAATTTCATAAGAAATAAATATTCGATTGCGCTCAAATTTAACACGAATATATTAATTCATGAAAATTAAAGGGTTTCTGTGAAAAAAATAATTACAATAGGATAAAGCATGTAGGTGTAATAAGTCAAAGAATTGTTTTAAAAAAGAAAAAACCCGTAAAATTTCGATTTTCATGAGAAAAAATTTTTTCGATTACGCTCAAAATTTCACACGAATATCTTAATTCATAAATAAAGGTTCTGTTAAAAATTATTGCAATCGGATAAAGCATGTAAGTTTTATAAGTCGAAGAATTTTTTTAAAAATCGAAAAAAATCGTAAAATTGCGTTTTTTATAAGAAAAAGTTTCCCCATTGCGCTCAAAAACGTGGCATTTTAAGTTCAGAGATTTCGAAAGGGCCCCATAAAATTTCATCGCAATCGGAGTATCGGTTTAGCCGGAATCGTGTTAACAAACACACAAAAATACAAAAAAAAAGAAAGAAAGAAAAAAAAAAAAAACTTCCGGATTTTTTTTCTCCAGTGTAGTGAAATGGAATCTTCGCTTCGCTCGCTACGCTCATCCCAAAAAAATAATATGTGATTTAACAAAGCGTTGACCAATATACTTTTTTCAAATACACAGATATTATTGTTAAATGTCCCTAATAGTCCGTGGAACAAGCGTAAAAACATTTCAAATCCGGAAACCAGCACCAAATTTAGGAGCAGGTAAAAGACGTATTTTAGAATGTTTTTTTCACGGGGGGACACGCATGGTAGCAAATAAGGGCACCTGTCATGGCGTCCACAAGATGGCCGCCAAAATAATTCTTAAAATTGCTGTAACTCAAGAAGTAATCATCAGATTTGGATAACTAAGTTTTGTTTTATTCGGTTTTAATGCCTCTTACCAAAAATGCTAGAAATTTTAGCGAAATGCAATAGGTTTAATTTATAGTTATAAATTATTACAAGTATTGCAAATTATAGCACTTTTTGGTATATATCTAATATTTATACGAAGAATCGCAGATTGATACAATTTTCAGAATATACTAAATAACGCCAATAAATTCCAATTTAAAGTCCCGAAAAGAAATTCCTGTAAACTTTTGATTAATTAAGTAATGAAATTAAGCATTAATTAAATCCAATAAAAGTTCTTATTCACTTACCAAATTAACGTAGTGCATCACACAAGAGCCAATAGACACAATAACAAAAACATATAGTTTTTTTTCCCCAATTAATTCCAATCATTGGCTATTAATTCAATTATTCAATTAATTCAAAAAATGACATATAATCTCAATCAATTTGTAAAATTAAACAATGTAGCGACTTGGAATCATTTAAAGCTAGTGTAAGGCGAATAACTGTAATGAAAAAAAATTAATTCATTAAATAATAATCACCAAATTAATTACATTTAGTAAATAATCCCACCTTTTGACATAGTATTGTTATTGTATACCTAAAACTCGAGCGATCGTCATAAAAATATATCCTTTATGACCATAATGCCAATGATCCGAATTGTATGTCCGAACAAAATTCCAATAACTTACGATTAATAAGACAATTTAATGAAGAATTAAATTATATCTCAATAATGGTTATTGCACTCAATAACACATACAAAAATGCAACAGAAGTATCAAATATAAAAAAATGCGAGTATAATTTAAAAAATTTATAGTCCAATTAAGTTCATGCTAAACTTTCCGTTAATGAATTAATGAATGAATAGCATTAATTGATTAAATCACCATTGTTGGTTAAAATTAGCACAGCCAAAAATGGGAACCATTTGCAAGTTAGTTTACAGGAAATTAATTTGTGGAATTTCAAGTAACAGAAAAGTAGCAGGAACTAAATTTGGGACTCTTAATTTTAAAATTTTACTTGCATTGTTTATATTGATACTTTTGTTGGCTATTTGTTAGTGTTAATTGAGTGACAATAACATTAGAGATATAAGTAATTCTTCATTTAATTTCTATTAATCGGGAAGTATGGAATTTTGTTCGGGACAGACAGTCGGATTCCATATGGCCATTATGTCAGTAAGTAGTATACATTTTAGACGATCGATCGCGTTTTAGGTATAATACAATACATATGTCAAAGTGGGATTAATTTATCTAAAGTAATTAATTCGGTGATCTAATTAATTTAATAATTAATTTTCCTACATTTATTCGCCTAAAACTAGCTTAAAATGATTGGCAAATGCGACTACATTGTGTTAAGTTTACAAAATTTATGAGATTATTGTCATTATTTAATAATGAATTATTGAATAATAGGCAAGTGATTGAATGTAATTTTGGAACTAATTATTTTTTGGTTCATTGTGGTTCATATTGTTTTTGTGTAGACACTACGTGACTTGGAAGTGAATTAAGAAACTTTAAATGGGATTAAATTAACGCTTAATTCATTAATAATTAATCAAAAAGTTACGGAATTTCGTTCGGACCTATTAAATTTGGATTATGGCGTATTTTTAGCATGTCTGAAAATTTTGGAACAATCTAGCGAATTGTACGTATAAAATAATTAGATATATACCAAAAAACAAGGGCTATAATGGCAATACATTGTATATGAATATAAATATAATAAAACTTATTGCATAGCCCCCGGCCAAAATTTTCTAGTGACATTTTTGTTTAGAGCATTGAAAACCGAATAAAAAAAACTTATAGTTTATCAACTGATGATTACTTCTTGAGTTAAGCAATTTTAAGAGTTATTTTGGCGGGTCCATCCGGGACGCCATGACAGGTGACTTATTTTCTACCATGCGTGTCCCCGTGAAAATAACCATTCTAAAATATGTCTTTCTACATCGCTCCTAAATTTTGTGATGTTTCGGATTTGAAAGTCCTATAGTTTAGCAGCTGTTCCACGGAATATAACGTTTCGATATGGTGGGAGTAAATGCCTTAATTCGCTCAAGCGATAAAGGAAAATACAAGAACAATTAGGGTTTTGTGGTAGAGTGCTGAATTTGGATGTATACTCAGAACAATTATACAAGAAAATTGCTCGAGGAGCCATGAAAAATCCTCCAGTTAAAGGGGGTGGACGGGGTGAAAAAATGGCATTTTTCAATATCAAAAATTCAAAAATCAAACTAAAATTTGATCCTAAGATTACAAAATTATTACATATTGTAGATAAAGTCCAATGTAATAATAAAAAAAAAATTTATCACCATATAGTATATCTAACCAGGATTTTGACCCATTTTTCCCCTTTTTTTTCACAAATTACCCACTGTGCTGGGGAGGATTAGCTACCAGTTACGGGTTAAGTGATAGGGCCGTGAATTTGTCTAAAACATTAGAAGAAGATCTCAAAAAAATTGGCCCGCGGAGCCTCAAAAAAAGTTGCTGCTTATAGGAGAAAGGGGGGGTACTTAAAGGGGTTGATAAAACTAAAATAAAGAAAATCCGATGCAATATTAATTAATGAACGGCATATTTATGTGTGATTGTGATTAAGGTCTAAACTTAAATTTAAAAAAAAAATTTCCACCATATATGTAAATCTGATCAGATTAAGCGCCTTTCCCATTTTTCATAAATTTCCCAATATTCCGAAAGTGTATCGTTGCGAACCACTCTTTTTGTTACAATTCTCAAAATATTACGAATTAGGATGAAAAACACGATTTTGTGCATGTTGGGTACATTTTTTACTCAATCGACTTTGATCCCCATTTAACAAGATACATCAATTTTAACGAATACGTGTACTGTGTGACCAGCGTTTTGTTTTGTTCAAAATTATGCCAATAATAAGGGAAAAAGGATAAAAAAAGTGTTTTAAACACTTAGGTACAGTTTCACTCAATGGACTTGAACCCATTCAAAAGTTTACTGCAATTTAACGAACGTCTATATGTAATGACTCGTTTTGTCTCAAATGATCTTAATACGAATTAGACGAAAATAAGATTTGTCATACACTTGGTACATTTTCACTGTAATGGACCTTGATGCTATTTTAACAAAAATTACTCACTTTTTAACGAAAGTGTATCAGTGACCACGCGTTTTGTTCAAAATTTATGCCAATAATAAGAACAAGGTAAAAAAAGTTTGTTAACAACCTAGGTACAGTTTCACGCAATGGACTTTGACACCCATTTTCAAAAGTATACTCATATTACGAATAGTCTAATCGTGATGACTCTGTTTTGTTTTAAAATATCCTAATAATACGACATTAGACGGAAATAAGATTTTGGAATACCTTTGTACATTTTCACTGAATGGACTTGCTGCATTTTCACAAATTTACTCATATTAACGAAAGTATATCTTGGATCACTCGTTTTAGTTCAAAATATCCTTATAGTACTAATTAGACGAAAATAAGTATTTAACACCTTGGGTACATTTTCACACAAGTCTTTGACCTATTTTCTAAGATTAAGTGTAAATAGCCTATTTAGAAACATATCTCATATAGTCCATTCAGCGAAAATGTTACCAAAGGTATTATGACAAAAATCTTTTTCTTGCCTAATCGTATTATTAGGATAATTTGAGACAAAAACGATTCAATCACATGATGACTTGTCGTTTTAATATTGAGTAATCTTTTGAAATGGGTCAAAGTCCATTGAGTGGAACTGTACCTAAGTGTTTAAACAACTTTGTTTTATCCTTTCTAATTATTGGCATTTTAATTGTGACCCAAAACGATAGTGGTCACCACGATACACTTTCGTTAAATATTGCGTGAATTTGTAACATCGGATCACAAAGATCATTGAGCTAAAAATGTACCCAAAGCATCACAAAATCTTGTTTCGTCTTAATTGTCATATTAGGAGCATTTTGTGACAAATAAAAGAGTGTCGCACGATACACTTTCGTAATATTGAGGAAAATTATGGAAGTGGGAAAAGGGCGCTAATCTGATCGATTAAATATGTGAAATTTTATTTTGAAATTAAAGTTAAGACCTTAAATCTACAATACACATTAATATTGGCGTTCTAAATGTAATATGTGAATACGGATTTCTTTATTTTAGTTTTTTCAACCCCTTAAGTAACCACCCTTCTATATAGAAAAGCAACTTTTTGAGGGCTCTCGGGCCAATTTGAGATCATTCTGTCTAATGTTTAGGACAAAATTCACGGCCCACACTTACCCGTAACTGGTAGGCGAATCCTCCCAGCACAGTGGGTAAATTGTTGACACAAACAAGAAAAAGGGTGCAAAAATCTGGTTAGATATACATATATGGTGATAAATATTTTTTCTTTATTAAAATTGGACTTATCTACAATATCGTAATAATTTTGTAATCTGTAGTGATCAAATTTCGTTTGATTTTTGAAATCTTTTGAAATTGGAAAAATGACCTTTTTTACCCCTTTCCCACCCCTGAACGGTATGGATTTTCATGGCTCCTCGAGGCAATTTCTGTAAATTGTTCTGAGATACAAATCCAAAAATTCAGCCCTCTACCCCAAAACCCCTAATTTTAGGCTATACGCCTAGTAAATGCGAGTGTGATGTGAAAGTGCACGCACATGCGTTTTAGGACAATTTTGCTGTTCGCTCGGCGACTGACACCACAGGTGTTTGGAAATTTGAAATAACTCACGAAAGGGAAATAAAGGATCTATGATAAACATTCTAAAATTTGTTTTGAAATAATTTAGAAAAAATAAATTAGTTTCACGAATTTCAATTTGTTAAAAGCCAAAATGGACTATATTCATGAATTTTTTGGTGATATCAAGAAAAATTTTGAAAATCTATGACTGATAGGAAGTCCACGGTTTCCCTGTATGCCTTATTGACAAGTTTCAAAATTTATATACGTAGATGCTTCTGGCCGAACGAAAAGCTATTTGCATAAATGCCAAAGGGGGGGTACACCTCAAAAACAACAGGAATATTTAACAATGCGCGTGATAAAGTGCAAATGTAAGGGGAAAAAAACATTTTAATTTAGTGTTGGTTACTAATTTAAACTTGTAATTGGCACAAATTAGGGTTTATTAGGCCAAAGTTTAATGTGGAGCTTGAAAAAAAATCGTGCCACGAGTTTTTAATTGGGATCGCCCGGCAAGAATCAAAGGTTAATTAAAATTACAATCCATAAAGCCACTGAATTTGAATGAATGGGAATTAAAAAATCTTTTTGCTTGAGAATCGATAGAAAGTACCCCCGAACAATGCATTTTAACGTAATAGACACACTTCATAAAATTGTTCGGGAATAATTTGATAGACTTTTGATTAGTTCACATGTGTATGGTTTGGTTTATTATAGGTAACTTGAAAGCATACAATTTTAATGTGTGAGAATTTTAGGGTGCGGTTCGGGTACATGGCTTTTTTCACACAGTCATGCAAATTAACTCATGTTTGTTCAGACATATCTGTTTGGGTCGAAGAAAACTCAAAGCAAAAAACAATTTACTCCCTTTCCTTAAAAATACAGACAACTAATTACACTGTGGAATGTAATTATTTATCTTCTCGTCGCTATAACGGCAAAATTCAAAAGGACATTTTTCCCAAAGTAGTGTTTTGTTCAATTACATTTTAAAATTATCATTTGTGCATATTCATCATAGATAACTGTGTTTAAGTTTAAGTGCCTTTGCGTGAAGAAGAAAATTTTTAAAAGCATGCAAAGCCATATTGTCTGGATCGTTCAAAGCAAGGACTTTATAATATTTATTTTAAAAAAAAGGTATATTGCACTATATTTCTTGAAAACCGTGTACTTTAGTCGATATAATCACGAGAAAGCTCTCACGTTCTTCTCAATTTTAATTGAATTTACGTTCTTATTCCTCACCATTGATTTATTGTGACTTATTATTTATCATTGAATTTGAATTCACGTTTATCAGTGGTTATTAGGGCTAATACTTTATTCGCTTATCTTCACCCACGACTAATGTTGCATCATTACACCAATGCTATTATACAACATACCCCCCTTTACTGTCCCGTAAAACTCTCCTGTATGCACCACTTTCCTGCCCATCCGTCCGTCCGCCGTTTGTATGTGTGGTCACGATAAAACCAAACTGACGTTCCGATTGACCTAAGTTTTTATGTTGGCATTGCCCTTCAACAAGGATGATAAAGAAATTTTTGGTGACCCCGGGTACCCCGACCCCCTGAGTCCTGATAAGCGAGAAACCCAGAAAGTGTATTACCCGTGTGCCGGCAAACCCCCACCATGAATGATGGCTGGTTTTAATTTTTATTTTTTTAATTTTAAAAAAACAGCCAAAATAGTTTAATACATTTTTGGGGGCGGGACATAACCTCATTATCGCCCAGTATATTCCAATTTTTGGACAATAATGTAGCCTGCACCCCAAGTTTAAAAATTAAATATTGAGCATCAATTTTTTTATGTTGTTTGTAAACACCTTTAGGTTCCACCTCTGTATAAGGAAAAATTTATATCTGAAAGTGCACGAATGTTTTTGCCTGCCGGTAAAAAACGTAAAAATAAATTATAAAATAAAATAACATAATTCTCTAAAAAACCTCCAAAAAACGCTTTACTAGGTCCAGGTAGTCAAGATTTTAAATTTGAAATTGGTAATACGGTATTCTGTTCTGCTTCCGCTCCGTGGGCTCTAAACAGATGTATATAGCAACCTCAGTTTTAAGAAAACTATTTATCTGTTACACCACACATTATGACGGAATTACTTAAAGGTTTTCGTAAAGAAATTTACTAAATTTGTATCGGTGGTTAATTACGGGAAACCAAAAAACCCC
>JAMZAV010008358.1:0-29082 GCA_024449915.1 Sweltsa coloradensis
GGCAGTTGCCCATAGTGCTAAGCTAAAAAAAAAAAAAAAAAAAAAAAAAAAAATTTAATTAAAAAATAAAAATTAAAACATCATCATCCCACATATATAAGTTACAATAATTTACATTCATCACTATACACTGACAGTAATTCAGTGAGATAAAAGGATAAAAACTCTGACAGTAATTCAAAAAGATAAAATATCTAGGCCTAGACAAGTACATTGACATTCATTCATACATTGGCATTCCTTGGCAATCCAATATGTAAATGTAAGCTTACATAGTTTGATATCAGTCAATCGTAAGTCAACTTTATATAATAATAATAAGCCTTGAACACCCAAAGTCACATAACAACAAGCGGCCAGGCCCAAATACAACAGGGCCTGAGCAGATTGTCAGGCTACATGGTATGCGACAAGTGGGCCTACATGCTAAATCACTTGGGGCTTCAAAGAATTCTTCAAGACTGTAGAATGGGGTTTCAACAAAGTATTGCTTTGCTCTAGTCTTGAATATTCTGATGCTGGGGATCGATGTGAGGCTATCAGGAGCTTATTGAATAGTTTCCTTCCCATGTAGTGGATATGCTTTTCTAATTGTTTGGTGTTGTGAGAAGGATATTGAGTGCGTGTTTAAAGCGGGTGCTGTGTGGGTGTTTGATGCTATTTTGAAAAGAATTGGGGTTATTTTTTACGTAGCATACAGCTTTATAGATATATGCATTAAACATTGTGTGTATTTGAAGGTCTTTGAATATGTCACGACAACTTTCTCTTTTCTGCATTCGCCCTATAATCCTACTGCCCTTTTCTGAAGAGTCAGGACTCTTTGTACTAGATATTTCGAAGCACACCCCCAGGACAAAATTCCGTATGTCATGATTGAGTGGAAGTTTGCAAAATAGGCAGTTATTAGTGTTTCCCGGTTTGCAGTAAAGAAAGTAGTACAATAAAAGATCTGGAACAAACAGACAGACAATGTAAAAATATGGAAACAAATCGGTTACACAGGTGTTTATATAATAATAATATATTATATCTGCGTAATGCTGTCTTCCCGCAGTTCAGCTGGAACTTACTTAGTCCACATTAATTGTCATATCTGCATAAAATTAGGAAAAATCTATTAACAATAAAATTTACTTATACTTTATAAAAACATGATACCTACTACGGAAAATTTTGGAAAATAAACATTTGCTTTCGAATACTAAAAAAATATTACACCTTTTAAAATTAAATACGCAAATTTCACAAGTATTTAAAATGTCGTGACTTGTGTGCGTGGTTGGGTATTGGAACATTAATTATTGTAGCTTGTTAGATTAATATTTTGTCAGCTTGCATTTCATCCATAGCATCTTGATGTAGGCCTACCATATTTTGTATTGACTATGAAAATAGCAACTAGTGCTAATGAATAAAGAACACTAGTGGTGTATCCAGGAATGTCCAATGGGGGGGGGGGGTCAATATGCCAAACAGGGACGGGGTCTGGTGCGAAGCCCCAGCCGCCGGAGGCCTTCTCGAATATTTTCTCGTATTTATTTGACATTTTCAACGCCTCTAAACACGTTGTAGAGTCAATACATACCTAAAGTGCTATGCGAATCATAAAATTTCTTATTGTGCGAAGTCTGACTTTGTAAGTAATTGTAATTATGTAAATATCATAGTTAGGTTGCTCCCTCCTTATATTTTTCTTCAATCGATCACACTCGTTTTTGTTTTTTTGGGGGGCATGGGCACCCCATAACCCCCCCCCTCGCCCCCTTGGATACGCCACTGAAAAACACTACTACTATACTACCTACTACAGAAACAAAACAGTTTCAAAATCATGTGTTATGAGTAATGCCCTAACGGTTGACGCGCCCTTTCTCCAAATAACTAAAACAATATGTTGCAACTTAAAACTGAGCAATCCCATTATTTATTTAGGTGATAATACACAATAGTTCGTTATTATAAACCGTATTATACCTTTTTAGTGCAAGGGCCACTGAATCTCTAGCTGATTTGGGGAAGGGGAGGTAAAATGATCACTTAGGATTGATTTGTTACATGTGTGTATCAGTAAAAAAAGTATACATTTACTTGATATCTAATTTGGTACGGTATTTAATGAATGCTTGGGCTCAAATTTTGGTGTCTTGAGTGGGGTGGTCTGTTTTACATGGCCACACATTCATTTGTTTGAGTACCAAAATAATTTCTGGGAGAAAATATTGGTAAAAAGGGATGATAGTAAGCATATCGACAATCCGACAATTTCAATTGGCCAGCGATTTTGGCCGAACGGGTTGAACTTCAACACAAAATAATACTAACACTTCTGAAACTAAAATGTTTTGCTTTGACCTTGATTCACTTTTCGCTAACACATCGCCCCCTCCCCCCCCCACACCCACAATCGCATGCAATGTCTGGTCTTTGTCGGCGAAAGTGAACAGCACACACTGGATGTAAGCGAGAAAACGCGTGTGACACACTCACTCACACATAGGGTCCACCCGCTATCTGTCACATTGGGTTGGTTGGGTAAGAGTGAGACATTATCTCTATCATAAACCCTGCATTTCAGAGTCTCAAAACTCAAGATAAACATTAGAGAATCGTTCTCGATAAACTAAAAGAGAGCGGTGAGCATCCATCAACGCGACTATATAGCCTATCATATATCGAGTACCCGGGAACATTCGCATTAAATTGATTGATAGCTAAACCTACAGTATTAAGGTATAAATTATAGGGTTTAGACTTTAGTTAGAGTTTCGTTGGTATAAGGGTGCATCAACTGTACGGCCATAATATACCACTCTAGCCTATGATAGACTATAGGGAGGAAAGGGAATGTTACCGGGTAGGCCCCCTACTCAACATATGACTTGCTCAATCATCTAACAAAACCTTTGGCGTTTTCATAGTTTCTGCATTGATCAGTGATTAAAGAAAGATTCAGTTGCCGGTACAATATCTATTTTTGCCCACCTACCGTGCCCGCCTGCCGCGTACCGTACGTACGTACCGTAATAATATTGGATTGAATATAAAAATTTATCCAGACAAACCGGTAAATAGGGTAGATAACCCGAAGGAAGTAGCAGATGCTTTTAACCTGTTTTTTTTTAAAAATTGCTATAAAATGGTAGAGGTGGAACAGACCAACAACATTAGTTACCCTAACGACCCTATTGAGATAATAAAACTACATCAAGAACCAATAAAAAACTCTATGACATTTGCTCAAGTAACTGAAAAAGAAATAGTCGACATTGTCCATAGCTTAAAAAACACGTCATCAGTTGGGTGGGATGAAATCCCTACAATAGTAATAAAAAAAGTAGTACATATAATAAAATGGCCCTTAGTCCACATATTTAATCACTCCCTAACAACAGGAACATTTCCAGATAAAATGAAACTCTCTGTTGTCACACCCCTACACAAAAAAGATGATCTTAATAATATCAACAATTATAGGCCCATCTCAATATTACCAATATTATCAAAAATTCTAGAGACAATAGTAAAAAATAGATTAGTTGACTTCTTAGAAATAACAAAATACTGTCAACTCCCAATGGATTTCAAAAAAATAAATCAACAATCACAGCACTAGTAGAACTAGAAAATCTAGCTCTCAAAGCCATGGATAAAGGGGAGTATGCCCTTGGCATATTTTGCGATCTAAGCAAGGCATTTGACTGTGTTCATCACGAGACTATATTAAAAAAATTAGAAATGTATGGCATTCGAGATAATGCACTAAAATGGTTCAAATCATATTTAACCAAGCGTAAAACAAAAAACTAAAATTAGGCATGAAGACGGAAAGGAAATTGTTCAGAAATCTATTCAGATTGGGTAGAAACCGAAGCAGGAGTGCCTCAAGGCACAGTACTAAGTCCCTCCATTTTTTTATTATACATAGGTAAATGATCTCCAAAAATTTATGGAACATATCAAAGTGATCCTTTTTGCTGACAATATCACTGCTCTTATCATAGCAAAGTGTTTTTTAAATCTAGTTAGGGAGTCCAAACTTGCAGCAAATTTAATCCAACTTTGGCTTACAACAAATAAACTAGGAATGAATATATCAAAAACAAATTTTATCCAGTTCCATCTATACCAGAAACAAATTGACAAACTCCCAGAACTAGAGATGGATACAAATTTCAAAATAGCACGACTCACAAACACGGGTTTCCTTGGAGTTACAGTAGATGAAAATTTAAATTGGGAAGCACAGTTAAATAAACTGACCCCCAGATTGAGCTCTGCATGCTTTGCACTGAGAGTGATAAGAGATGCCACGGGTGTTCAAACAGCAAAAATTGCTTACCATGCATATTTCGAATCATTAGTTAGGTATGGGATACAAATATGGGGTAGCACTACACACATTAATGAAATATTTAAACTACAAAAAAGAGCAGTTTGCATCCTGGGAGGCCTTTCATATAGACAATCATGTATACAAACATTTAAAAAAATGAAAATACTTACTGTACCGTGCATCTATGTATATGAGCTCCTTAAAGGAGGACCGGCATGGCTAAGCAAAGTTGATTTACGTCTGAAATAAGTACGATTACCGAAAAAAGCATTTCTCTAAGTCAACTCGTTTTCGAGGTATTTGGTCTTCCTTTTTCGTCTACTAGTGTGTGACGTCACACTGGCCTAGCCACTCAGCCCCGATAGAAGCGGCAGTGTTATATCGCACGGCAGCAAACGTTCATTCTTACATCTGATACGCAATAAGCGCCAGCAAAATCAATTTTTGCATACATAGAGCAGAATATTCGCTTTAAAGTATGCCGCAAACAGAATTGAATTATGTCGTTTAGGGGCTTGCCAATATAATTTAATACAAACACATGTATTATAACTTTTGCCTCCCGCACCGACCGCCTTGCGCTCAACGTGTTTAGGGCGAGTCCAGCAGGCTTCTTCCTCGCTCGCCACCGGATGGTCCATAATAAGAGCAGGGCTACCCCAAGGGGCTATTAGTAAAACGTGAAAGTTCATAGCATTTTTATGAGAATCAAAACCAGCAAACCATGGTCCATGGTGCTATAATGATAATGCCAATACATGAAAAGGGCAATATTGAATTTGATGAGAATTTTGTGCATAACAGTTTGAGTAAAATCGTACAACAGAGGAACAGGGTAGTTTATTATGCAGTCGCTACGTGCTCGCGCATTTCCGAAACAGCCGGTAACGAGTGCCGAAGATTCCCGGTGAGGCCCGAACCACATTGCACGAATGGTGGGTGGAAGCGAGGAGACAGAAGTTAAAATGCGTGTTATTTTTCATTAAATAATTGCCAAGCCGCCAAGAGACATAATTCCAATCTGTTTGCGGCATGATCGTGCACGAATATTCTACTGTACATATACGCATTTTGGTTATTCTGCCATTCATTGCGCGAAAGATATTATGAAGAACGTTTACTGCCGTGTGGTATTATATTGCCGCCTCGATCATCTTCTAGTGGCTAGGCCAGTATGTCGTCACATGCTAGTAGACGGAAAAGGCGTGCGCACAAACGGCAGGTACCATGCTGACTGACAGCTCTAATGCTGGCACATATTGTCGTTAAATAGTATCTAGAATACTATATTAAAATTTACCATCATCATGTCAGTCCTCCTTTAAACATAATATTGTAAACAAAAATGGTAAAAATATAACAACAAATGAAAATATTCACCAACATAATACGAGGCAAAAAGGTAATTTACATACATATACCCCACAGCAACACGAGATGCCAAAAAGGCTCACATATAGCGGGGATAACTCTTTTCAACAGTTTACCAAACAATATAAAACAGATAGATAACACAAAACAGCTCACACAAAAAATATATACCTACCTGGTGCAAAATGCATTTTATTCAATTGTAGCTTTTAAAGAAGGTCGAATTGAAATCGAGTGACATGTACTGACTTCGACAATATACAAGGCCTATGTCCTTCATTGTTTTTAATATATATATTTATTTTATACATCATTCTCATGCTCATATTTAAGGTTGCACAGGAGTAGCTATAATATCGGTGCGATGCAGTGTCCCAGCATTTCAGTTAGAACTCGGCCCACAACTGTCATATCAGCATAATTTTTTTTTTACTCTATTCACGATAAAATTTACTAGGACTTATGTTTTGTCGATTTTCGAAATTGTACATAATATGGTCTTATAAAAAAATTGCGAACTTGGTCAATATTTTGAAAATTTACCTTCACTTTAGAGCTTTATAAAAAAATTACAAAAAATTTTATGGAAAAAGTACAAAACATAAGTTCGAATTTCAACAATTATCTTAAAATTTAAAAAAAAAATTTTTAAAAATCGTATATGTAGTTAAACCGCTAAATTTACTGAACTACGAATGCATGTTTTGCAGCTATTTTAGGCCTTTTCGGCCCCCAGAAAAGTGGCGCACTCTGGCGATACGATTTTTGAGTGACAGGGGGGTTATTATGTTCAAAAAAACGATTTCATTGGCCATGAATGAAATTGTTTAACTAATGCAGAACACCACACAATGCATAGCCTCTAATACGTATTTGTTATAGAACACGGTAACAGTATAAGACATATTGAGTTATGTGGGGCAAGGTTTTGCTTCAATAAACGGGTTTTAATATTATTTTGTTAAGATGACCCCAATGAGAACACGTACATTGCAAAATCATAATGGGTTTCATATATATCTTCGATGAAAGCAATCCCTAAAATATGGTAGTATGATTTACAATGGCCATCTTTTCCCATAATTAGTTTCACGCCGCACACATGATGTGAAAATATAGTTTTTAAAAGAATTTTATCGCAATCTTTGTAAAATTTGGTACTAAACAAATATAACTATTCAAAGATTCGAATTGAAAATGCCTCGTTTTGGCTCGAACCCGGATCTTTTGGGTTCTATAGGAGCGTTTTTTTATTAGTCTGTTGGATGACCACTCACAAAAACTCGTTTTATTATGCGCGGGAGCGCAAGGCAATCAAAAAATGTAAATATTGTTCCGTGGTGGTATAATATGTAATGTTTTTTTGTAACAAGTCATTTTAATCGATTTAAATTTCCCTGAGTTTTAGCATTTGAAAACGGTAACATAAAAAAGAAATTGTATCAACTAAGGATAGAACCCCAGTTTCCGCTGTCTGAGCTGATGCCAACCCAACTGAGATTTGGATATGGCGTTTTTAAATTCGGTTCTACTAGGTACTTCTATTTTATTATTGGTGTGTGATAGCGTTGATATAATCAATAATCATAGACAAACAGTGAAAACAAAACGGGACTGTGTGCATACCCAGAAATAAAAAAACCCAATAAGTAAGGACTACATCCAGGCTATAAATTAAAATCCGTACGCTGTACAAGCAGTATTCGCATTGGCTTATTCACTGTCCGCATTATTTGAGTCGTTGTAGATTTAGAAAAGTAATGATCGCTGCATCACAGATCACAGATAATCACAGATAAAGCATTGAATCTAATAGTCCTTCCTCCCACGACTCGAGCCCAAATCTCGCCGTTTTGAGGACAGTCTAAAGGGGCCGTGCATCGCGCGTTTTAATCACTCCCGAGTCCCGAGTGTGTAAAGGGACAAATCATTGCTTTATTTTTTTAACGTACTTTCCCAATCACTCACTAATTATTAAGTGTTTATAATGTTATTTTGTGTCAGGGCAATTATACATAACAAATTCTGTAACAACAACCATATTAAGAACAACAAACTCTGTCCGGTTCTGTAGTTTTGCACAAATCATTTGAATACATATTATATTTAGCCTAGATTATAAAAGAAACAGAAAAAGACACCTAAATTTTTTGGGAGCATATGAAAACTTTTAAAATACACTTTGTTTACTGCTCTCTTGAACTCATTTAAATGGTGTTCGACTGCACTACGTCATGCAGTGGCGGGTTGTGCATTGCAGGGCTTTGATTATGAACAGAACTATACAAAATTTCTTTTGTTCGAGCCCTCATCACGTTATGTATATGAGAGCAAACTTTAGGCTTTTACCACATTGAACGTGTGAGTGGCCGGGCATATGGGTGTTTTTAACTTTTGAAATCAAGTTACACATCATTGTCATTCTTAAAAAAGTAGTCCATTCAGATAATATTAGATGCAAATCTCCAAACAAAATACACATTAAAAAAACAATTCCGAACAGAAATATTTCTCGCCAATTGAATAATAACGTATTTACTTGGAATCGGTACTATTACGCACGGATATCTAGAAAAAGGTATTCCGCATCCGGGAGGAGGGTGCAGCATTGTAGACAAGTTTAGTAGTGGTTGATTGCGACAATCATGCTTGGTTGACCAATAATGCAGTGTTTATTTTACAAAAGCAATTAATAGTTAACATGAGAAAAATGTATAATTTTTGGTAAAATGTTAATTTATTGTATGGCATTTCACTAACAGATTTTGAATTTTTGAAATTTGATAATTGATATATTTCAAGGGAATGAACGTGTACATAGGCTATCACAAAGCGTAACACTGTACTCCTATCTACAAAAACAATACAATCTAGAGGCATTGTGATCTCAAAGAAGGGCCAAGCTTCTGTTTTATTCTTACTTTGTGCTCAATTATAAAAACATAACTTCACTTTGTCCCGTTATTCATCGTTGCACAAGCTAGTCAAAATGTTCATTGCAACTTTTGTTTTTAATTGCGTGCAAATTCATAATGCCGAGTATATGCAACGATGCGGTCACGGGGCAAAGTGTATTTATGTATTTATAGTGTGGAAGTGAGATTTACAGTTTATAATGAATGCGAAGAAGCGATTAAAATAAAGCAACACCCTCCTAACATTTATTTTTCATAACCCATAAAATGGAGCTTCATATAAAAAATCAAAAATAATATGTTATTATAAACAAACTATATTTTATAGCATATATGTTTACACACATTGTAGAAGATTGTTTTTTAGTTTCTATAGTAAAAAAACTTGATCAACTTTTTGTTTCAAATTGCATCTATCACTATTACGTGCACGTTAAATTTGAACGTTGTAGACCTTCCCGTCCATCATAATCCTGGTTAATTGAAAAGTGACGAATAGGGTCTATTATAGTTACTAGTAATATCAGTCCGAATGTTAGCAAAACCACTGCTTGTCTGCGGCGCCCAAAACGGGCACCTATCATTATTGTATGTGAACAAACAACGACAAACGGTCATTACAAGTTTTCTGCAATACGACCCCCACCAATTTTGATAACTTCTCATACGTCCCCACTAAATTATTTTCCCAAGGCTGAGATGATAATATGTGGCGATTTTAATATTGACTTTCTGCAACCATCCAAAGAAAGAACTCTTTTCAGGATATTATTGGTTTCTTTAATTTATCTAGCACCATTCCACACCAACCCGCATTAGTCCCACTAGTTCAACCCTCCTAGACAAAATTTTCACTACACTTGACGGTAACTCTCTTAAAACCAAAACTAAGACCCAGGTCTTTCAGACCACCATGCTATCTCCCTTCAACTCCTAGCCCATTCCTAATGTTAAAATAACTACATTATACAAACGGAATTATTCTGATGAGAAAGTATATAAATTTTTTTCCTTACTACAGGAGGAACTTTGGTCTTCATCATATACAGAGACAAATGTAGATGGACTGTTTTGGGCTTTCCACTCGCGTTACGTAGCACTGTTTAATGTTTTCCTTCACTCTCACTAAGTACAGAATTAACAACAAAACCCAAATCTAAAAAATGGGTAAACGCCTGAGGTCCGTTTGTCATCGGCAGATCTGCACCATATGCACTCAGCCTGTAAACGAAAAACCAAAACATTCCTGAACTCAAAACTGCTTACAATGTGAAAAAAAAGATTCACCCACGAAAAATAAAAGGCCACTAAACGCCTCTTTCATAGCCAAATCATTTCAAACTCAAAGAATAAGTCTAAGACTACTTGGAGCATCATTAAAGCAGGGAAAACCCGTTCTCTCAAACCATCTACAGACATAACTTTGTCAATTAAATGGCAAAACAATAAAAATCCTAACCCAAAAAGCAGATGAGTTCAATACGTTTTTTAAAGAGCAAGTTATCTACCGCCACCAAGTTCTTCCCCAATTTCATCATGCCAGGGCAAATCACTCAATTTTTGTTTCACCTACAAATCCAATTGAAGTGGAACACACTATAAAAGGTATAAGTAGAATAAGTTTTTTTTAGCGTTTTTGGTTTTTGATGCCCCAAAATGCTAATTTTGACTATTTAAAATGCTAATTTTACTAAAAATATGTTTTTAATGCCTATTGAGAACTAGTTTAGTAATGTTTTTCTAGCGTTTTATGTGACTATATTGAATTGAAATGTTCCTACAATTCATCATTTACCAGAAGAAGTTTAAGAAGAAAAACCCCACATTTAGGGTTTTGGTGGAAAAGAAACCATTGATGCTACAAAATGCTAAATTTGTCAAATTAATGCTAATTTTCTAAATTTAAGTGCTAAAAAAACGTATCTCTAGGTATAAGTCCTAAATACTCATGTGGGTTTTATGACATTCCCAAATGCCATTATTGTCAAGACTTTCCAAATTAAATTAGCGAACCCCTCTGCCACATCATAAATATGTCTTTAGAACAAGGAACATTCCCATCTGTCTTAAAAAAGTCGATTGGGTTTTCCCTATACACAAAAAAAGGGGACATTCATATTCCAAACAATTACCGGGCCCATCTCATTACTTTCATCATTTCGAAAATCTTTGAACTCATCATGCAATCCCGCATTACATCGTATTCACTGAATTTGATATTCTTGATAACTGTCAACATGGCTTTCGTTCTAAGAGATCCCCGACTACTGCTATTTTCTCATTTTATCCTCCCTCTACTTGGCACTAGATAAAGGGTGACTCTGCCCTTGGCCTTTTCGTTGACCTTAGCAAAGCATTTGACACTATTTATCATAAAATTCTTCTTGCAAAATTAGCATCTTTAGGTATAATGGACTGCCCTAGGTTGGGTCGACTCATTTTATCGGACCGCACACAAGTTGTCAAAATCAAGGGAGCAACCTCTAGCGTACCAGTTCTATCTAATCCTCAAAATGTACAAAACGGCGTCCCCCAAGGGTTCAGTTTTAGGACCTCTTTTCTTTATAGTATACATTAATGATCTACGTCAATTTCTACATAACAACAATACTATTCCTATTTTGTTAAAGCGTTACTCACACTTTTTGCTGATGACATCAATTCTTTACTACGTCATCCAAGGAACTACCTTGCAATTGACCAAAGCTGCTAATTGTCAAGTTTTCAAAATATTATCTTTCAATGCAAATAATCGACTTGCTATTCAAACCACTAAACATTTTTCCTGAATTTCGCACTGGGACTCGGCAAGTGCTCTCGGTCCATTAAAACCGTTTAGAGGGCCACAGTATACCAAGAGTAAGAACCACCAAAGTCCTTGGGCTGACCATAATGATTCGTTAGACTGGGGGCCCCCATATTCAATCAATTTTTTCCTGCCTCCTGAGTGGATGTTTCATGCTCCGCAAACTGAAAGTAATTGTTAACCCTCCCATACTTTCGATGGGAATCATGCGTTTATTCATTCTCTTCTTTCCTATGGCATTATTTTTTGGGGTACATCAAACCCCACGCTAAAACGTATTTTTTTATTCAAAAACGTGCTGTTAGGATAATTGCTGGAATATCCAGTAGGCAATCGTGCAAAGCACATTTCAAAATTTACGTATCCTCACACTAACATGTACGCTAATTATCTCTGCAGCCAACTTTTGTATATTCCAATCCTGACCATTTCCATTAAATAATGCCCACCATTCCCATTTTACTAGAATAATACTAACATTTTCATACCAAAATCTAGCCACACTTTCTTTTACAAAAGCCCGACTCACTTTGTAGTACAATATTTAATAAATTACCAGCTTCAATTAAATATTCCAACTCACTAACACTCTTTAAGCACAATTGAAAGAATTCCTTTAAATAAAGCTTATTACTCATTTAGAGAATTCCCAGATGACCATTGGACCAATTTAACTTTTATTTTCACACTTCTCTCACACCCACTTTTTTTTTTTCTCTTCACTTTGGATATGATTTAAAAAATTGTAAAATGTATTCATGTAATATTATCTTATTTATTATGTATAATAACAAAATGCAATTAGCATTGTTATTGATATTTTGTAGTATTTTGTAATTACCATAATCTGTATTGCCCTTTTATTTTTGTTATTATTTGTAATTTGGTTTGTCTCATATATATGTAATGCATATATCAGTGGACTGAAATAAAGAAATAAAGAAATATGTATAGCTTTGCATTGTTTAGTTTGTTTACGTCCCGAACAACTGGCTTGTTCTTAGTTTCGATTCATTTGATTCATTGTTGTGGTCGTCGATCGAGTGTTGCTATTATAGTAGCCTAAACATTCTCGCAAATGACGTTTTTTTATTTCCTGTGTCCATATCTACTGTTTGTGTCGACTGTGGGGACATGTGTTTTTTTATGACCATTGCTGTGACTCAGCGCACAGCTGAGTCACAGCTGTGCGTGATCACCATTCGGTGATCGCGAAGGGAAATCACCAATTGTGCGGTGTGGGGAGGGGGGGGGGGGGGGGGGTACCCACTCCATGACCTGCTAAATGGAAGTGCATAACGTGACAAGCAAGCGGAGAAGAAAGTTTGGCTGTTATTTTTTTCTGTGTTTGTTTGTTGTTTGATTGTTTGCTTTTTACCATCTTACTCCAATCTGATGAATCGTGGTAAATCCCGAGCGGGGACAATTTTACGATTGTAAATGTATCTATATTATGGAAGTTATTAGGTTCGGGCATATGTACGAGTTCATAAAAATATAGATTATTATATATTATAGATAGTATTTCACCTATGTTTATCATTACCAATGTGCAAGAATTAAATAAAAACTTATCCAACGATAGCCACACCTAATTGCAAAATGCAAAGAATTAGCCTTAAAATTAATTACGGGACATAGTCCACGAGCAATTTTTGAAAATGCGTTTTTTTGAAGTGGTTATTATGTGTGTCCAAAAATGAATAGATGAATTAATTTTTTTGCTTAAACCTAGATGATTTGAAGAATATAATATTTAAGCCCCCTGGATAGCCACTGGGCTTAATTAATCAGGAGGTGGATTTGCTTTTTTATCCAATGAATGATTGCCAAAATTAAATGAAAAAAATAAAAATAAAATGGGATTTCCGTAACTAACGCAATAAAAAAATCCACAATTGAATGATAAAATGAAAAACTTACAAGCAATTTATACAAAATACCACTTTGTTCAAATGCAGTTACCAGCTATCTCTTGAGGTCTTTCCTCAACTATTTTACATTTATATGCCGGTACGGCGGTACTGGTACCGGGTACCTATTACGGACGTGGGGTTTGAATCCACTACGTTTTTTAGCAGGAAATTTTATAAAACTTTCTTCATTCACAGCAAACAATAATTCTATTTTGATATTTCCTGATAATGTACATGTCAGCTTTTTCCTTAATATTAATTATGAGTTTGAACAAAATACGGTTTGATGTAATTAACTCAGCCACCCTACTCTCTAGAACTAACATCATCTTGTTCTAAACTCGTCCGACGAGTGAGCCCGAGCCGAGTAGGCATGTGTGAACGATCTGGGGCTACGCTGACTGAGACGCGCGCTTTCGGAGCTTTCTGCAGTACATTGTGTAGTCACAGCCACACGAGGCAACTGCGACCCGTGTATTTGGGCGGCTCCTTTCGAATATTTTGAGTGACACTTGTAAAGTCCCCCCCTCCGGGCCCACTCTTTAGCTTCCCCTTTCCCCAACGTGGGCCACTATCCCGAGGTCCCTGTCCCACCTAATTACCCTATTTTTTAAGGGTTTTTAGATGTTTTTTTTATACTGCCTTGTGAATATATAAAATGTACTATAACTTAGTTTAAAGACCGTGCCCTGTAATATACCCCGGACACTTTTGTGCAGGGTCGCCTTTATGCAATAAAAAAAAAAAAGAAAGAAGCCTTTTTGAAATATGCAAATTCAAATTAGAAAAAACCAAAATCCAAATTTTAAAAAAATGCAAGTTTTTTAAATTTCCTTTGAACTATTAGTTGGGACATTGGGGATCATTGAAAGCACATCGAATTTTTTCAAAGTAGAGCCAAGAGAGCTATCGATTTTACTGAGTTACAGCGAGAGCGCGGGGGCGGAGCCATCTAGCCACTGATTTGACTGTCGCCCTCGGGGGCCCCCGGGGGATAGAGTAGCGGGAAAAAAGGCTTCACCCCTTAGCGAACTATACCCATACGTTCGTGTCGGTTGCACTTTAGACAAAAAAATGCAATGCGCCGAATTTTTTGTCGGATCGCAGAACATAAAAAATGAGCCCCGGGCGTAATGAGTAAAACTTACTGTAGGCCTACGAGTTTTCAAGATTCAAAGGGGCCCAAAGTGAAGAGGGAAGGTGTTGAAATTGGAAACTACACGCACGTATGAATAAACAAAGACTGTAAAATTGGTTCATGAGAAAAACCTTCAGTGGCGCACCCAGGGTAAAAAAAGCAAAAAAAAAATCGTTTTATGATCAAGAAAATGATAATATAAACTGTACTGCCGTATACACAACATCCCGTTGCACGTCACTAAAAATACACAACCAGGGGGCAAACACGTCTACCATGGCATCTACCGCGGGCAACAAGTGAACGCATGCTTCCTTGGCAAACCCTTTCCCGCCTTTGTTTATCTCGTAGTCGAGCGCGGGTAAAGGGACAAGAGCTATAAAAAGCCCGGGGATTTTCCGCGAGTAAGCCGCAACATTACGAGCTTACACTACGTTCCAAAAAACATGACTCTTTTCAAATTGGGATCAATATGACTTCAAAATACAAATTTAATGCCTGAATTTCAAAGTAACCAAATAAAATAAAAAAACCATGTGAAGTCCTACTAATTGATGGTGTGGGACAATGTTTTTGTTTGAAATTTTCCAATTCAAACTATCGAGTTCGAATGTCGAGGGACTACTGTACTCTTATTTTGATGAAACTTTACGAGGCCTAGACATTAAAATCTGACTTATATGATATGACCCTATAAAGGAGCTGTCTTTTAAATTAGTCTGTTTATGGCTACTGAGATCTAAGTAAACTATGTGATTGATAAGAGTGTTAGTGCATCCCCAGCAAGCCTTATACGGCTTTTTTAAATACCCCTCCCCTAATATACATTATTTATTTTTTTTAACCCCCCCCCCCCCCACCCCCCCCCCCCCAGTTCATACCCAGCCTCCCTAGCCTGTGCGTTGTTGACTGATCGCCTCGTTTCTTACTTAGTGTGCGTTGGCCGCCTCTTCGCCACCACCCCAAGGAGGATTCCTCGTAGACAAACTATAAACATATAAACGACCGTGTCAGACTATGTCTCATTCGATACTGTCAACGCAAAGCTGCCCACACATATTAGCAATACACTATTACAGCATCGTATTTTCAAACTACAGCTCGACTTTATATGTGTTTTTTTTTTTTTTTTTTTTTGTCTTGTGCAAAGTGGCCTTTCAGCCATTCCTTCTGTCTGCTACCAATACTTTAGACTGCCGCCTTTTCATCGCTCAGGTCATCGGGCAGGAGGTTCAATGTCATTCTTGAGGGCGGTGCATCTGAAGGGATGCGCTCTGTCTTATCTTTAAATTACAAAGTTTGCAGGTGGCCGGTTCGGTGTAATGTGAAGCGGTGCAGGTGGTGCTGCAAGGACGTCCGTGATCACGTTACAAGCCGGAAAATTGGCGGTGGCCGTCTTCCTCGGACCAGTCTTTGGCTGGCCCTTTTTTAATCTCGGTCCACCAGTTCTTTAGTCGTGAAGTCTTTCCTGTGTGTTATGAAGATCCTTTTTGTGGTTGAATTGATATAGTTTGACATTTGGTAGGAGACGAGGCGCTGCTGGTGGTGCGGTGCTTTTGTGGCACTTTTGGCCAATGCCCTTTGAAGTCTGCATTTTTCATTCCCCATGATCTTCGCGTGGATGGGGATCCCATGAGTCTCTAATAGTTGTTTTGCTGTCGGATGCCCGACAAGGGAGTTTTTGAAAAGCAGCGATTTAGGATGGAGGGTCGCGCCCTTGAGAACAATTGGATGGCTGAGACCTG
Organism: Sweltsa coloradensis; assembly: GCA_024449915.1. Taxonomy (NCBI): domain Eukaryota; kingdom Metazoa; phylum Arthropoda; class Insecta; order Plecoptera; family Chloroperlidae; genus Sweltsa; species Sweltsa coloradensis. Next base: position 16,228 of record JAMZAV010008358.1, read on the forward strand.
TAGCTTAGGATCACAAATTTTGCTGTGTTGAGGGGGAAGGGGGGGTTCTCGCGCGATTTTTTCACGGCGCCCTGGCAATCGGCTGCGACATATCAGCGTGAAGTATGTTTCGCCAGCTCCCATTGGCGGGCTTCTTCAAAGAAGATGCAATGGAGCCGTAAACTGTTTCTGTTGTCTGGTAGCCGAGTTCATAAGGGCCGTCTGTGAAGATGTTGACCCACGTCTTGAAGAGGAAAGTGCTTCTTCAGTTGCTCTCGGCAAGCTTCTTTCAGTTCTTTAATGGTCATGGTCTATTTCTCTCGATGCCGTCAATTTTGGTCCCCGGGGGCAAGCTGATTTTGACTTGTCCGGCCAGAAGATCTGGGATGTGGACCGTCAAAGAGGTGAACGTGGTCGTCGTAGGAGAGATTTAGGACAGGTTTGCTTACTTTTTCTTCAGTTGGTGGACTGTTTCAGCAAAGTAGTGTGCGCCCTTGACTTTGATGTTTGGGTATGTTGAAGACATTTGTCGGGGTAGGCCTAAATAATATTTTAGAAATGTGTGGGGATATGGGACAAATACACGTCGTGCTACTAGTCACTAGAATAACTGCTGCTATATATTACGATCTAGTGCAAGGAAAAACGGCAACAATTCCACAGAGTTGCATCACGACTCCACCGCGAGCTACGCTTCAGTGTTACCTTTCTCACTACTTCCTAATGTGAGAGCGTTAGCACGAAAAAGAAAGTGATAAGAATTTCACCTGATGTCACACTTCGTCATACACCCGTTACAAACTGGTTTGAGTAGCATTTATTTCACAACAATTAGAACTAGGAAAGCACCAGCAAATGCTGCCGGCACCATGTTAAATGTGGGAGACCGTAGATCGTCCCTATACGGGTAGAGCCAAAGCCGATCCAAGTATGGTAGTTGTAGGGTACGTGTTAAAAAGTTTGGGGAGAGATGATGAGGGAGGGGGTAATAGCCAGCCAGTATTTCGTATTTTCTTTGCAAACTCTGCTCACTCATTAGAGAATCAAGCAAGAAAAAGATGGGCCTAGGCCTATGCTAAAGATAAATTCTCTACATTTGTCTATAGGCCTACCAGTTAAAGCTGGAAGGGATTCTTTTAACATCTTCGTTATTTATTTATTAAAGTGCAGTCCAAGCGATTTAAACACCTAAACTCACTAGTAGTGAGCATCGGGATGTGTGTCTGGCCATTACTGTGTCCATTGAAAACAATTTCAACAGGAGTAAAAAAGTGACCTTATCCATATTGCAAACTCTGTAGACAGCTGTAAAATGTTAATTTATCATTTAGTCCTACTACCAATTCAGAAATTAAAAAAAAAGAAATTGTTTCCTTACATAATACACTAGAAAGGCATACCATCAATACGGCAACAGAGATAGGACGTACAGAACTCGGTCATAAGATAATAAATCAATACCAAACTTAGGCCTAACCAACAGCCTTAGATCTAGATAAAATATAACAAAAATATACTAGCTTCAACCAAAGAATGCAGAGAGATGCTCTCGTTTAAGTGATATGGTTGAGGGGTGCGTCGGATGCGCGGTCACGCGAGCTGAGACAAGAGTATGCTGGAAACAATTGAAGCTGCATTTTTTTGGAAGCACTGGCCATTAGTAGCCATGTGATATTTTTGATTTGTTACTAAAAAAAAAATGATTTGGCCTAGCCCTATTGAATTAAACAACTTTTGTATTCAAATCAGATTTTTCGATTTAAATTAGCAATACTATCAGTGGTTCAAAAAACTGGTCAAGTTGGTGAGCTGGATCAACATACTTTTGTACGTTTCAGAAAAACTACTAATTCAATTTTTTTAAGGAAAACTTTGACCTAATATCAGTTAGAACTCTTGTGTTTAGTTGCTCAAAATAGAAAAGTGCATTTGATTTTAAATCAAGATTTTTGGATGAGCAAAGCGAAGACTTAATTTCAATGACTTTTTTTTTTCTTCACTACGTTACCCCACGAAAAATTAGTTGTGGTGTTTTGTTTTTGTTAGTTTTTTTGTCTGTTGTTCGCTCACTACCAGGCAAACGGCACATAATTATGCGATCTTGATCAAATTGGAGGGGACCTTTGAAATCGTACTGAAACGTTTTCTGCGGAATAATCGATCAAAATATTTTTTCTTGAATATCGTACTTTTACGATTTTTTCAATTTAAGTGATATTTTCGTGCTATTTGCGAAACGGCTATTTTCAAACAAAAGTACTTTTCCGTTTTTGTGAAAGTCCTTTATATTTTTAAAAATAGCGACTTAAAGGTTCTTTGTAGGTGTTCGTTGGCGCAAGTCTGTAGCCGGTAAGGCTTAATTCGAGGCTTTGTTCGAAATAAATGGTTTTCCTGGCCTCCCAAACTCAGATGGAAGAGATGTAGAAGTGTGAATTGTATAATCAAATGTTTTCACTGAATGTCTACATTTTGTTTGGGAGGGGATCACGTAATGAACAGTTCTTGTTGTGCTACAGCCTACTTGAAGAGCTAAGCGACGTTTCATCCAGCATATGTGCCCTACAAAGTTATATCATTTTGCCCCGTGACTAACGCCAAGCGATTGGATTTCAATGGTAGGACCTAGTGTATAGCCTACCTGTACAAAACATGATATCATAATCATTGAAAATCAAAACAAAACTTAGAGCCTAGTCCAATCATATTAATCAAAGCAATTCAAATATAATAAATAAACACTAATAAAGCTTGGCGCATTGAACAAAAGGTTCTACCTTCTGCATGCTCCTCATTTGCCATCCACCACACTTTTTGACAGATATCCAATACCGGAAAAGACCCGATGGGCACGGGGTAGAGAATTGGCACCAGAAGCATGGCTCTATGCCAATCGTAAAGGTGATTCAAGAGGTGAAAAGTCCAACCTCGCAAACATCAGCTAGTATAAAGGTAGTATTTTACACCCTGAAATAGGGCGAGCTCTGGCAATCGTCGTCGGGGACTTCCCCCTTCCCTTTACGACCCCCCGGCGAGGATGGACAACGACACAACGAACGATGCCAAAGACGATGACGACCGCGAAGTGAGAAGAAACCCCCCTTCTCACTACCGTGGGCGGTTTGACCAGCATGGGCCCTCCTCCTCCCCCCCCCCCCTATAGTGTCTAAAGTGTGTGCCATGACCTAAACGGTTGACGCGTCCTTAATCCAAATAAACCAAACCGAAAAGCCAGATTATTTTCTTTGATATGTAGTAGGCCCTACTGATGAACTGTCAAAACAGTTCGGTATTGACCACCTCTTCGTAGGAGGTTCTGACCCTTGTGCAACGCTCCCTATTATGTAAGTAGTTATGATACTATTTAACATTGTATGAACGCTAATTGCTTCTTACTTTTAGTAGGCCCTATTTAATTATAATTACACCTCAAATATTGAATTCAGCACGGCAGGCACTGAGCGACATACTGTTCTGACGGGAACGTAATCAGATCTCGACCGCAAGGATAATGGTTCTCGACCTAGGTTTTGGGCGTGGTGTAGTTGTCGGCAATGGTCTATTTTGCTCCATTATTGATGTTTTGCACCCCAAAGATGTTAGGCCTATAAAACTCTGGTGTCGATTTATGATTTTGATAATATTCGGCGAAGTTTTAACATTGGAGTTGCCGCAGGGTCTCTGAGAATGGTTAACGTGGTCGCGGTCGAAGAATAGGTTACGAAAAAAAAGCCTAGGCCTAGGTCAGAGAATTGATTCATACAGCCTTCGAGTGTTAGTGATTCAACCAGAAGTATAAACACGAAGATACATTTGGTACAATACCTGAAACAGCCTCATATTGCCGGAACGTTTTGATACCTCCCAACTAGGGGCCTATGTCGGAGGATTACAATGGCTGAAATACAGTAAAACATAGAAAACAAATCATTGGCTAAGGACAAAAGTGGTCGAGAACTGCCATAGCGACCTAGTAGGGCGTAACCTAACATCCTTGAAAGTGATTTTAAGAATGTTTTCAAACCAAGTTTTCGCCCAGAAAAATGGTCCTTCACGCTCTCACCTCAATCCAAATTTAAGTGTTTGTCAGGTCCCTACCCAAACGGTACTTTTTCTCGGGCGGCGGTCCAACTTTTAAACACTGTTTTCTCCAATAAAACAAATAACAACACAACTTCAAATGATATATTATAAAAAATCATAACATGTTTCATTTCATTTTGTTTTATCGGCCTAGTTAAATGTAAGGCTATATATAAGTACTAAGTGTGAGTGTAACGCGGCCTAGACCTACCGTGCTGATATGTTGTAGGCCTACCACTGCAAGTAACCTTAAACACGAAAATAAGCAAAAAAATCAAAAATTGAATATATCCGTTTTTGCTGTTACTATAGTAACAACAAAAACTTCAAAACCTTTAACGTCGTCTATTTTAAACAAAAGTCCTATTATGTTTCAAAGTCCTTTATATTTAAAATCAGCCATTAGCGAAGTTTTAAAGGTGTTGTAGGGGAGTATTTACGTGAAAAAGGTTGGGTATACTAAGTAGCCTACTAGGAAGCTAATGCTTTTTTTCAGGCGCGTGTTTGGATGAGAGTAATTTTTTTAAAACTAAAAAATCGTATAAAATTGTTGATTTTTTATGAAGAAATAAACTTTTCGATTGCGCTCAAATTTCACACGAATATATTAATTCATAAATTTAGGTTCTGTGAAAAATTCATCACAGCGAATAAAGATTTAGGCTACTAGGTCCGTTAAAAGTCGAAGAAGAATAGGAAAGCAGTTTTAAACAATTAAAAAAAAATCGTAAAATGCGATTATTTATGAGAAATAAATTTTTCATTGCGCTTAAAAACGTGGCAGTTCTTAGGTACATCTTAATCGTTTTCGAGTGCTACCCTGCTAAAAAACTGCCTGCTCTGTGCTAGCCTGCTTACACCTCGCCTATTAGCCTAAGATTTGTCAACAACTACTCAAAGCCTGTCTTATCATTGGCTTCCCACTGTCCTACTTAACGGGACATTCGTTTTTAAGTCGCTCTCAAAAACCCACTACGAGAAAGGCAGTAGCTTGAGGCTTTTTTATAAATTTGTAAAGAAACAAACTTTCTTGTTGTTTGTTAGCTCATGTGCGTTTTGTATCTCCGTTTTTGGCTTGTATAGGTTAGACCTAGGCATAAACCTCGTTGGTCTAAGGTCAAGAAGTTAAAAACTAAGTTTTAAAAAAACATCAAAACTATTAATCACGAAACATTCAAAAGCTACATTTTGGCATGTGCTAGGCCTAGGTCTAGGCGACCTACGCTAGGCCTAGGCCCCACCTTTACCTAGCTATGCCCTAGGGCCTTCGCCTAAAACATGCATTTAGTTTTTGAAGTCCTGAATACGCTAATTTTAAGTGGTAAGCAATAATTCATAAATATAAGATACTAGGAACAATTTAAATTAATTAATTACAATCCTGATTGCATTTCACTTTCTTCGCATTCGGCCATCTATGAAGGAGGCGAAGTAGGCTCACAAGCATACACTTTCGGCGACTACGCTCGGGTGGCTACCCCCAAGTAGACGACCGATACCTACTTGTGACATTTCGACGCCAACTTCATCACGTGAATTCCGCTAAAGAGTAGACTTTAGCCAAGCAGACTCGCTCAAAAAGTCGATTACAGACGCACCCTTAGTTCCCAGAGGGGATTATCAAAGGTCTTCAGAAAATTTCATCACAATTGGGAGTATCGGTTATAGCCGGAATAATATCGTGTAACAGACAGAACAAAAATAGGCCTGCAAAAAGAAAAAAACATTACGGATTTTGTACTCAATGTACCCCCTAGTGAAATAGAATCTTTGCTTCGCTCACTACGCTTGATACGCTCATCCAAAAATAAAAGGAGGGCGTGGCATAAGCGTAAATCACTTCTAACAGGGAAAATAAAACAGTGATATTGTATCAAGGCGTGAGCTAACATCTGTATTATGTATTTCAAGTCGATATGGTATTTTCAACGAACACAATGTTGGCCTAAATAAATTGTTAATAAGAGTCGATTTTGTATTTAGTTCTCAATATGAAGTGGTGTTTCTGCTTGTTTAACGTTGGAAAAGTGTTTTAAAAAGTTGGACCGCACCAACCGAAAAAAGACCCCCCCCCCGATTAAGTCTTTTTTAACGTATATCCACATCACGTTGTTGGACCAACTCTTGCTTGCAGTTATAAGGTGCCCGAGTGTTCTAGGCCACAGCTGCCTGGCTGCGGTGCCACTAGCCCTAGCGTGAACCAAAATATTTAAGTTTCAGGGCGCGTTCAAACACGTTAGGTATAATGCAGCCACTATTAGCCTAGGGGGTATGGAAAGAAAAACTACCATAAGAATATAGGCCTACCAAGGCCGATGCACAATTAGCCCGGTAACGATAACGGAAGAAAGTTGAATAAAATGTTAACTTAAACACATGCACAATAAAGCTTCCGGCAACGGAGCGAGATAACGGGAACATCCACCAAGTTTTAACTTCCGTACGTACCGGAACCAAGGAATAAAGATGTAGGCCTACACTCTAAAACTATTATCACTGATGATGCTTATACGCGAGTAATAGCTAAATAATTAAATACAAATATGCAGAAAAAACAAAATTAATTAACACACTTCGGACCTTTTGAATAGGTGGGAAAACCTAGGGCTAGGCTCTCGATTTCGCACGAATTACGTCATCAATCACCCAGTTTCATCCGTGACGTCACAAGTAGCTCCGAATAGTCACGCACACAATCGAGACTGATTGAAATCAAGTAATAGCTTTGTTTGTTTGTCCTGTACCAGGTTCACATATTTACTCCTGGAATCGTCGGATGTACGTCATAAAACCGGAAATAGGAGTAATAAGTACACGTTACGCCCAGTTGGACAAAAAAACATATTTGCACCCAGTTTTGACATTTGACGAGGCAACGAAGGGCTAGAGGCCTATATACCACACGATGATAGGCTATAGGCTTAGGGCCTAACTATTTTTTTCAAGGGCCTAGATAATAGGTTTCTAGTACATTGTTGTGCATAATATTGCAAAAACGTCTTTCAAGCAGACCTATCCTTGTTTTAGGTTATGTCGGCCCTGGGCCTAAGGTTTTTGTTTAACGGTTGATTAATTGGCATTGTCCCTTTTAAGAAAGGCCGTGAAGATTCATATAATCATTGGGAAAGATATTGCACGGCCGGCTTTTTCCATTTTAACTTCTAGCTTTTTTCTTAGCTTCTCACTACACCAATCAAGCACTACAAACTTTAAAAATGGCGAATATTTTGTCGTTTACCCCCCACCCCTGCTAAAGAAGCAGGTGTAAAATTCTTACTCCAGTCGCAGTTGTGGTAACTTACAACAGGACAAAAAAAACGTTTCTGGGTTGTGACAGGTACATTTACACCAGGACAGAAAAACGGGTTTTCGTGAAAAACTTGTACCTGGTGTAGCCTAGTTGAAACAGGACAAACAAACAAAGCTAATAAGAATAAGAATCGAAAGTGCACACTAGATTCAGGTCTTGATCATGGCGGACGTTATTAACGTGTATTTACATACCGTACCATTTCCATATCAAATTTGATTCTGTACTATTTATTTTAATATTATTACCAACATTTAATAACTTACTTGGCTAGGGCCTACTCAACGTGATTTGGAAGTGTTTCGATCAACTCCCGAGGCCGCCATGTTCTAGAATGACACTAGGGCCTAGTGTGGTATTTTCAACGAGACCAAGATCAAGTATTTGGTATTTGGTTTCTTCCCCTACAAATGACTAAAGTCGGTGGTAGGTTTGTTATCTCCTTCCTTCCTTCCTTCCTTCTTATTGTAATTCCATTTCCTTGTTCCTTCATACTTAGTCATTCCCTTCTACATGGGGTAGGCCTATCCCTTCTTCTAGGTTTGCCTTATTCACTCTTCTCTAAACCTTTGCACTTATGCACTTTACATGCCCAGTTCTTTCATCTTCCCCTTAGCTTCCCCTCTCTCTCTCTCTTCATATCCCATCATGGGCATGATCTAGTCTTGCCTGTTCCCTAGACCCTGTTCAGGATTTACCTTCGGCAGTCAGCTTCATTTTTTTCTTAAAGCCTTTAAGGGTTTTTCTCCTCCACAAACTCCCTTGGTAAGCCATTCCATTCGACCACCGTTCTAGCCGGGAAGGAGTATCTGCCTATGTCTGTTGCCCATGTCCCCTCTCATACTCCACTTGTGATCCCCTCTGGCAACATAGTTTGCCCTCCTTAGTTGGTATTTATTTCCCCCCAAACCTTCATGAGCCCTGGTCACCCTATACATTTTCCCTAATCTGTCGATCCTTCTCCTATCCTCCAGCTTTTCCCATCCTAGATCCTGTACCATGGTTTTAACAACTATCAATGTCCTTACAAGCTGCCCCTTTATCACCTCCTCCTTTCCCCCTGTTACCCTTTCCCTTAGGACCCTTCTTGCCGCTCTTTTCTGCACTGCTCAATTTCCTCTATTTCCCCTTTCCTATATGGATCCCATACAGACCAGCGTACTCTACAAAGGTCTTACCAACGTTTTTATAAGCGTGCCCTTTAACTCACTACTGGCTCCTTTCAATGTTCGCATTACAAAGTTCAGACATCTAAAACCCTTTTTTGTGGTAGCATTCACATGGACCTCCCAGCTTAGCTTACTCTGTAGCCATACTCCTAGGTATTTAAATTTTTCCACCTTCTCAAGATCATTCCCCATTAATGAGTATCCATCCCCTAACCCTTGTACCTTCCTCTTCCTTGTAAATCTTATCCATTTGCATTTGTTTACGTTTAGGCTCATCTTATTCCCCACTACCCAAAATGAGATGAGACCAAGTAATGAGACCAAGAACAGAATTCAGAAACGTCCTTTTTATTTGATTAGTTCCCGTCAGTTTGCTTGTCTCGGGCAATTGTGCTCAAAACCTAACCTCAAAATTTCCATTCATGAATTCTAGCCCTACACAGTAGGCCTACCTACCCCCTGGGCCCCTAGGGTACGTCTTAAAAGTAAGCTAGTAGGGTTAAACGATATTAACCTAAACCAATAAGGTGTTTCCCCAATACACACCACAATTTTTCATAGCTTACCTTATTAAAAAACCAACCAAATTTCCGAAAAGTTTCCACATCACATCTTCTTCTTAAAGCTCGGTGCACATATTTTCCGAAGGTTTTAGGTTTATGGTTTATGGTTTATGGTCTAAGAAATGTTTTTATAACGTTTCAGTACGCGCGCTACATTGGCCGGATTTATGAGAGCTCGCTTCTCATTGGCTGGGTTTAGTGTTTAGTGTTTAAGAGCTAAGAAGTTGAAATATTTTCATCTTGTTAAACCCAGACCCTAAACCTTAAACCTTGGGAAAGAATGTGAACGCGATAACGCATTGGGCATGTTTCAACTTCGTTAAAACCCTAAACCATAAACCTTAGGAAGTATGTGCACCGACCTTAAGACCCTCTATGTCTTCTTCCACCCCCACCGCCAACAAAATGCAAAATGCGGGTCCAGATTCCAGGCGGCAGTGCTGGCGCCTAATTTAAAATTCATTACAACTAGGAAAACGCTTAAGTCCCGCCGCGTTGTTGGATGAGCGTAATTGGTGCATTGAGCTGCCATGTGTTATGCGGATTTACTGTTGTTCTGTGAAAAAATCATTACTAAGTTGAAGATATTTTTAAAATTAAATTAAATTTAATAAAAAAATTAATTTAATTTAATAAAAAATTAACTTAAATTTTAATTTTTTTTAATGATTCGTAATTTTAAAAAAGGAAAAAATCGTAATATTGAAATTTTCATAAGAAATAATTATTCGATTGTGCACAAATTTTACACGAATATATTAATTCATAATATTAAGGTTCTGTAAAAAAATCATTACAATCGGATAAAGCATGTAGGTGTTATAAGCTGGAAAATTTTAAAAATTGAAAAAAGTCGTAAATTGCGATTTTTGAAAAATATATTTTTTTGATAACGCTCAAATTTTACACGAATATATCAATTCATAAAATTAAGGTTCTGTGAAAAAATCATTACAATCGGACAAAGCATGTAGGTGTTGTAAGTCGAAGAAATTTTTAAAAAATCGAAAAAAAATCGTAAAATTGCGATTTTCATGAGAATTTTTTTTTCGATTGTGCTCAAAAACGTGGCAGTTCTAAGTTCAGAGATTTCGAAGACCTCCATAAAATTTCATCGCAATCGGAGTATCGGTTTAGCCGGAATCGTGCTAACAAACAGACAAAAATACAAAAAAAAAAAAGAAAAAAAAAACATTCCGGATTTTTTTCTCCAGTGTAGTGAAATGGAATCTTCGCTTCGCTCGCTACGCTCATCCAAATACAAACCAAGTACAAACATAATTTTGTAGCCTATCCAATATGATTAAAATTTTGTACAACTTTTATTCTTATTATTTACTACTAGGAAAACGCTTAAGTCCCGCCGCGTTGTTGGATGAGCGTAATTGGTGCATTGAGCTGCCATGTGTTATGTGAATTTTCTGTTCTGTGAAAAAAAAAATCATTACTAAGTTGATGATTTTTTTTTAAATAATTTAAAATAAATAAAAAATAAACTTTAATTTTTAATTTTTTTAATTAATCGTAATTTTTTAAAAAGAAAAAAATCGTAAAATTTCGATTTCCATAAGAAATAATTATTCGATTGTGCTCAAATTTTACACGAATATATGAATTCATAAAATTAAGGTTCTGTGAAAAAATCATTACAATCGGATAAAGAATGTAGGTGTTATTTGTCAAAGAATTGTTTTAAAAAAGAAAACCCCCGTAAAAATTGCGATTTTTATGAGAAATAATTATTTGATTGCGCTTAAATTTCCACGAATATATAAATTCATAAAATAAAGGTTCTGTGAAAAAAATCATTACAATCGGACACAAAGCGTGTAGGTATTATAAATCGAAGAAATTTTTTAAAAATCGAAAAAAATCGTAAAATTGCGATTTTTATGGGAATTTTTTTTTCGATTGTGCTCAAAAACGTGGCAGTTCTAAGTTCAGAGATTTCGAAGGTCTCAATAAAATTTCATCGCAATCGGAGCATCGGTTTAGCCGGAATCGTGTAACAAACAGACAAAAAAAAAAAAAAAAAAAAGAAAAAAAAGAAAAAAAAAAAAAAAAAAAAAACATTCCGGATTTCTTTCTCCAGGGTAGTGAAATGGAATCTTCGCTTCGCTCGCTACGCTCGCTACGCTCATCCAACAACTTATTTAACTTATTTAGTCTTATTTAACATCTATATAAATGACTTATGTAACCTACTAGGAAAACGCTAAAGTCCCGCCGCGTTGATGGATGAGCTTTTTTTGAGTTTTTGGTTTGCGTGGGATATCTTTACTTTTGCAAGTGCTTTGCTTTGCTGCCTATGCATTGTAGGTGATTGTTGTCAAGTTTCTATTGTTTCTTGTCACTTGGTATTATATTTACCGTAAAAAAACTTATATTAAAAGCTTTATTTCTATGGATTCTGGCTAACTTTTTCAACTTTTTGTTTCAAAAGGTACTACATCACCATAACCTTAGTGTCCATGTTCAATTTGAACGTTGTAGCCCCACCCGTTTGGTCATAATCGGCCCAAATGGCACGAAAATATCGTACTAAACCGTAAAAAACTTATATTAAAAGCTTTATTTCTATGGATTCTGGCTATTTTTTTCAACTTTTTGTTTCATAAGGTACTACATCACCATAACCTTAATGTCCATGTTAAATATGAACGTTGTAGCCCCACCCGTTTGGTCACAATCGGCCCAAATGGCACGAAAATATCGCACTAAACCGTAAAAAACTTATATTAAAAGCTTTATTTCTATGGATTCTGGCTAACTTTTACAACTTTATCTTTCAAAAGGTACTACATCACCATAACTTTAATGTCCATGTATAATATGACCGTTGTAGCCCCACCCGTTTGGTAAGAATCGGCCCAAATGGCACAAAAATATCGCACTAAACCGTAAAAAACTTATATTAAAAGCTTTATTTCTATGGATTCTGTTTAACTTTTTCAACTTTTTGTTTCATAAGGTACCACATCACCATAACCTTAATGCCCATGTATAATATGACCATTGTAGCCCCACCCGTTTGGTCAGAATCGGCCCAAATGGCACGAAAATATCGCACTAAAAATCGAAAAAAATCGTTAAAGTACGATATTCATGAGAAATATTTCTTTGATTGTGCCCAAAAACAATATACCTCTAAGTTCAGAGATTTCGAAGGTCCCCTCAAATTTTCATCAAGATCGGATATGCCGTTTGCCCGGTAGAGAGCGAACAAACAGACGGAAAAAAAAAAAAAAAAAAAAAAAAAAAAAAAAAAAAACACCCGAGCTAAATTTTTTGAGGGGTCGGTGAAATTGAAGTCTTCGCTTCGCTCATCCAATAAAGGGGAATCAACCGGCCTGAAAAACAGTCATACGCCTAATTGCGGTCATCAGTCGATAAGCTATGTGAAATAGTCATGCTAGAAGATCCCCCGCCCCTCCGAGCCAGCCGACTAGCCTAGGAGCGTCTACGAGGTCGGAGCTCCGTGCAGAGATCTGATCAGATCTGTGCAGAGTTACAGGGATAGGATGCACAGTTACAGGGGTAGGATGCACAGATCCAGGGGCAGGATGCACAGTTACAGGGGTAGGATGCCAGATCCAGGGAGCAGATGCACAGTTACAGGGGTAGGATGCACAGTTACAGGGGTAGGATGCACAGATCCAGAAACAGTTGCCCCATTACAGGGGTTTGGGTGCACAGTAAAAAGGGGTAGGATGCACAGATCCAGGGGGCAGATGCACGGGTTTCGGGGTGGATG
>JAMZAV010008359.1:0-23488 GCA_024449915.1 Sweltsa coloradensis
TCTCTTAAATGTTGTTCTGAGTATACAATCAAAATTCAGCCCTCTACCCAAAACCCCTAATTGTTCTTGTATTATCCTTTAATCCGTTTGACTACTACGTATGTTCATCTAGGCCCCACTGACAACTGGACTAACCATGATCTAAAGATATTGTCTACCTACTACCTAGGACTACTTAGGTCTACAATAGGTCCTGGCTAACTAAAATTAGGTGTGAGCAAGCCTAGGATTTTTAAGTCGAGCCGAGCCGAGTATCAATAAACTTAATATAAAGCTTGATTTTCGAGCCAAGTCAAGTTTTTTTTAAAATGCCTTTAATTAAAAAAAAATCAAAATAGACATTAGGAATACTCGTAGATGAACCAGTTAGGCTTAGGCCTACCTGCTTAGTTGTGTCCAATATATCCTGGTAAAGATGCTGGTTCATAGAATGTCTCGGCTCCAACTTTTTTTTCAACTTCAGCCTTTTACATATAGTTTATAATGAAATGAAGATTTGATTATGAATACTTTCACTTGCTCCCTGCAGTCATTCAGACAATAATAATGCATGCAATATGCAATATGCAATAATATCTTAAGTAGAGCCTACAGTATGGAGATTTGAAAGTCAGTGCATTTGGAAGGAACATTTAGGTATAAGATAAAGTGGTTCCCTGTTTGACAAAATACTGCTCAAAATTGGTTTTCAATGTCAAAATCGGTAGAGACCAGAGACCGAAGGATTCAGAACATATTACAGGCTACTGGGGCCTATATATTTTCGTAGTTAATACTTAATATTAACTTAATAGTTAATATTCCCTAACTGTTTAACTTTTAGAGCATTTTCGAAGACATATTATGTTCCGAGTGAAACATCAGGTTGCCAAAATGTTGGTCAGTTACTGCTGCATTGTACACACTTGTTTTTATTTCTGTTTACTGTTCGTCTATTTAGCCTATAACTTGTTTGTTTACTTTTATGAAGCTTATTTTGATTCTGTAAATTTTGGTACCAAATTTTCCCAAAAAATAAAGATGCCCATTCTTGATGCAAAGTGTGTCTAAACGTCAGTCAGTTACCCAAAGGAATTGACCGTCTACAAAGGTGTTTCATGAATGAAATATAAATAAACTCAATAAAGGTATGGTCATATGCGGTGGCATACATGATAATTATCTATTGTTGTTTACAACTTTCAAAGACCATATTGTCTTCTTCATCAGGAATTGAAATATATATGATAAGATATGTTTATGTGAAGTTTATGAATTTATCATTAATATATGTCATAAATGGGGTCGTGAGACACTTAAAAGTTAAAAATTTATAAATAATAAACTAACTAGTAGAAAATGTGAGAAACATGTAGAGATAGGATAGGAGACCAACAGCTTACCTGAAGTGGAGTAGGCGCGCCGTGATAGAAGACATAAACACAAATAAACAAATAACACTACATTTCAAACGTTTCGGTCTACGTGACCTTCCTCAGTGAGTAGAGAAGAGGTTACGGGGGTGAAAAACAAAAGCTGGGAGCCGTTGGCGAGGGGGGGGGGGGGGTGAAGTGAAAGATGAGTGGGGGGTGTGGAATGGGTGACAGGGAGGGGTAGAGGAGGAGAGGGAGGACTACCTAAGGTTTAAGTTAGGTTTGTGGCGCGATTTGCAAATCCATTGGTAGGCCAGTTCCCATCTTCTCAGTTCTCCATCGGTACAGTGGGAGGGAGTGACCTGATGACACAAACTGTGAAACAGGTCACGAAGGGAAGGCCATGCCCATTGGCATGCAATGCCACAGGTTTCTCGAGGTTCTCCTCTCTTACATCCTGTCTGTGCCCATTCATTCGGGTGCATCGAAGTTGGTAGACGATGTTGCTAGTGCCACAGTTGTTGTTGTTGCGTATGTCATAGGTCTTATTAGTGAGGTGGGCAGAGAAGGTCTTGACTGGTTCATGCATGGGGCACGTCTTGCATCTGGGTCTGTGGCAAGGGGAGGAACCGTGCATGACCGCTTCTCCTTGTTGGACCTTCTGTGGATCTCTCCTCACTAATAAGTCACCAAGGTTGGGGGGACGCTTAAATGCCACCCTAGGGATATTCTGGCTGAGATCTTGAGTCATGGGTGAGGCAGCCAGGATGTGACTCCCCCTTGAAGGATGGCATTTGACCAGGGTGCCACCTGGTGACTAGCGGGACGATGTCGGTCTTGGTGGTAAGGTTGGGTGGGTGGTGGTGTGACGGTGTGCTGTCTGGTCAGTCGCTGATGGACCTGTTCCTCCGAATAACCTCTGTTGACCTAGCTTTAGTTTTTCACCTCAGTAACTCTTCTCTACTCACTGAGGAAGGTCACGTAGACCGAAACGTTTGAAATGTAGTGTTATTTGTTTATTTGTGTTTATGTCTTCTATCACGGCGCGCCTACTCCACTTCAGGTAAGCTGTTGTATCCTATCCTATCTCTACATGTTTCTCACATGGTCCAGCCTTTTGGCATTCCTTTCATCACACCTAACTAGTAGAAAAGATAATTTGATTATGAAAAGGAAATTATTTATTAAAAAAAAACTTAATTAGTGTCAAAATAAAATATCACTATTAAAATATAGGCCAGTATTATCTAAGAACAGTGTTAGTCCAAAAAATTTCCTTTTAAAAATTTAAAGTTATATATAAACAAATATAATGTGTTAAATTGAGAGTTGTGAAATTACCTAAGATTTAAACATAAAACATAAATAAAGTCCAATGTGGCATGAAACATAGCTAGATCGCTCAACTAGATGGGTGGAGTTTTCCTGGTTAGATGAACGGAACTATTTTTGTATCGGAGTGTCTATAGTAGGGTTGCCGTTTGATAATCGATATATTGATAGGATTATTTCCCAAAACGATCGATAATTGATTCAGTCTCTCCGAATAGCTTGCCCTTCCAAAATTTTGTAATTAACCCCTCCCTCTGCAGATCTTTATGAAATATTTCTAGTCAAGACATTAATTGCTTTATTCAGTGAAAAATTTGTCTACTGCGAGATCTACCACACGCGTAAGGCACGAATTTCGCAGCGCAACGCATCGCCCCTGCCCTGATGCAGTGTAGGCAACTTGCATGGTGTGCGTGTGTTGCTGGGCGGCTCCACATGCCGCGGCTGCAAGCGCCGATTGCTGAACCTCGCCGCTGATATTGTAGTACATTACTCAAGGTCAACACAAGCATCTATTGAGATGCATTCCTCCCCACCCCATGCTAACTATTCCGTTGTGCTACGATAATAATATCTTATCAGTTCTCTCAGACCAATATTACATCGTCGTCGTCTTCCAAAGTAATGTCGAATATTATTCATCTCGTAATTAATATTGAAGCATTGAATAGTTACTGATAATATCTCGTAAATGAATAAACGACAATCACAACAAAAGCTGAAATGAAACTTCATAGAAAGAAGATTTCCGAGAAGCACGACCTTCACAAAGACAACACTAGCATCTGTTTACGCACATGTGTGGGGGGGGGGAAGGGCGAGCTCTTGTAAAAGATGTTGCTAGCGTGAAAAACCCCTGTTTTGAGCAAAAGGAAGGAACAAAAGGATGCACTCGCAAAATGTCCACGGTCCGCGTCGGTATGCAAGAAAGTATAGGCCTAATTTTTATTCGATTGTCAATTGACGTAAAAAATATCGATATTTATCGATCGATAATCGATTGCACATGTGCGATTATCGATATTTAAATTCATATCGAAAGGCAACTTTAGTCTATACACAAAAATTTGTGGCACAAATTTTGTTGTCTCGTGGCTGTTGAATGCTATTGACAAGACTTCAAGTACCGGTAGGTAGGTCACAGGAAATAAAGAACGCACAAAATTCTTTCCTCCAAGGATGGGATTTCCTAACGACACGAATTTTGATGTGGCAACAGTGCTAGCCAGATCACGGCGGTGGCTGGGTCGGCGGCTGGCTGATGACAGCACAAAGACACACAAACAAGTTAAAATTAATAACAATGCCACTTTCAACCCTCCCCCCCTGCCACATAATAAATTGGCTTTTGGGGGGGAGGGGGAGCACTGGGTGGTGGTTGTGGGGTTGAAAGTACTCGTTTTTTCCAGTCAAATTTGAACCTTGAAGCTAGGGATGTCAGAAAGCGTATATTTCACTGAACGTTACACCCTGGTCACAAAAACGTGTACACGTTTACATTACTAATCGACAATGTACAAAAAAAATCTCCCGAATCGTAGGTTTGAAGGGATTTCTAAGCCGCTGAAAACGGTTTTTTCCGATCGCGAGCTATGACGCAGCTTACAAACAATACACGGCGTCATGGAACCCCTCCCTCGCCCGCGCGAGGCGGTAGCTGTGATTGTAGTGGTAGCTCTCATCTTCAGCATTGTCTTTGTGAAGTTTGATGTCAGCCAATTATAAAAAAATGAAACTATATAACAGGTAGTAACGTATCACATTTAAATAAATATTTTGTTAACTAACAGTGAAAAAGTCTAATGATTTATATTTATAATGTCAGCCAATGTTTTAATAGTTTAACTGTTTTTTCCCCGTTCATATACAGCTTTATTCTAGGGTCCGATATTTATTATTACGTGACAACATGAAGGCCTAATGAGCGTGATATTGTTGAATGATCTGGTTCAGAATTTGGCGCGGATTGGGTTGTGATCACTGAGCTCTATATACTTACGTGGAGGGCGCATGCTATACTGTAACCTTGAAGCCTACATGGGCCTAAAGCGATGGGCCTATTATCGACGTCCCTCGATTATATCGCGATTTTAATTGCGATTGCACCGCCGTCTAGGTGTAAATCTTAACGTCAAGATGGCGGTCTGTGGCTAGCTTATTTTGAGGTTATGTTGACTAGTAGACTTATTATTACAGTGGGTTATTATCAGGGTCACTCAGGATGCCTAGGAATAGTGTGTACTGCAGTGTTACACTAAATTAACTGATAAACACAGGCCAGTGACACAGGTGAACAAATCTATTATGTTTAGTTCTTTTGAATCTGCCGCTGATTAGGGACCTAAGAAAATGGCGGACGGCAAACTTCCGCCAACTTCACATCTCAACATTTGCCCCGTATATATCCGATCTCCACGTAAGTATATAGAGCTCAGTGGTTGTGATGAGGGGGGGATACATAGATATAGCGGCAAACAAGACTTGACCTTGAGCAAACTACGATATTGGTTGCGCTCGAGACAAAACAGATGCCAATGCGCCACATTTCGTGATCGGAGAGCAGATAAGCCGAGCCCGGTCGTAATGACTTTGGACTGCAGTAGGCCTACCGCCTAAGAGTTTGCGATGACTCAAAAGCTGCCGATGTAAAGACGGGAAGGGTGTTGAAATTGGAGAGTACTCTCGCATGAATGAAACAATGATTGTAAATTGGTTCATGAGAAAACACAGTTCGGCTGGTCACACACAAGATAAAAACAACATAAAATAAAAATCGTTTACTGATCAAGGATAATTAATAGGGTTGGGACTTGACATCGATTAATCGATTCAACATCGATGTCGGAGCAAAATTGGCTTTCGATTCGACATCGATTTGGCATCTTAAAAAAAAAAGATGTCGGAACCATGTAAAAACCATATATTTTACTTTTTGCAAAATATAACATTAGGCCTATTTTTACATTAAAATACAAAAAAGAAATATATATAAAAAAAAGTTTTTTTGAATGTCAAAAAGAATTTTGATGTTGAATTTTTTTCGATGAGATGTCAAAATTATTGGTTTGACATCGATTTCTTTTTTATAATCAAATCCCAACCCTAATAATCAATAAACGTGTTTACGTTGTTGTTGTTTGTTTGTTTAACATGTTTACACGTACCATCCCTACTTGAAGCATTTATTAAATCAATGCTTAAAGACAAGAAACCTGTTGTTAGAGACCAATAGAATTTATTTTAACAACAGGTTTCATATCTACAAGGTTTGGATTTGACAAAAATAAAAGAGATAAATTAATAACGATGCCACTTTCAACCCCCCCATCCAAAAATAAGTGTAAAATAAATCTAAGCAATTAACAATCAATACACATTCATCACTTAAATACATTTTTGTGTCAATAGCAAATCTGAACCTTGGGGACAGGAAATTCATGGCATGCATGCAATGTTGCCAAGCCACACACGAGGATTCGTGTCAATAATTTTTTGGAACTCTGCATACACGAATTCTTGGCATTAGAATTTGTCTTATTGTAGGCATGCCTTTCGTTCCGTGACAATATCTTTTCATGGCTTTCTAGACACACAAATTGTTTGTGAAAATTGATTTTCGTGTAGGCCTACTAGTTAACACAAAATTTGTGTCAATAGAATTATTTATCCCCTGTTGGAACTGGAAGAAAGCTGAATGTTTTTGGTGTTGCATATTGCTATTGGCTCTTACTTGGAGAGGAGTGAGTTCCAAGATCTCTAGATCCTGAGGTAACGTTTGTTTGGAGAAGACTTTGTAGCCGGCCGAGTAGTCTGGCTTGACGCACAGTGGTCGGTTGCACTCACAGCGGAATGAGCTGATACCTGTGAATCATAATAAATAACTTAAGCTCTCAGGATTAACACACTTTGTTGCCCTTACAAATCTACCAAGTGTACGCTTACTAACAGACATTAAAAAAATTACTCTGTTGTAGGGCCTAGGTCGCACCCCATTTTTCTGATGTCCAAAAAATCAACAATCTGTTTCAAGTTAGTTAGTGTTGTTTTAGGGCACTCAACAGTAGGAGTTATCAGTGCCCATGTCATTTGTATTGGAATCTTCCAAATTTTCTTTTTCCATATTGTGGATTACCACCATGTTTTTTTCTTTCCAATGGATGGAACGTAAGGGAAGACAAGGAGGGTTAATGGGAAGGAGTGAGGATGTTGGATAGGATGGGTTAAACTGGGTGGAAACGGAGGAGTGCTCGTTGCAGAGAGGGCTGGCAAGTACGGAGACGAAAAAAGTGAAAGAAGAAAATAAATATGAGTTAGGCTGTGTGAATGAAGAAAGGTGTGATAAAAAGTTGCGCGAGAGCTCTCTCTGCAACACGCACCCCAACCGGCCAGAGCTCGCCCTTAGTTTTGGGGAATACACTACTCCCCTACTCAGAGGCCAAACCATGGGAAGGTAGCAAGTTGGACTATTAAATAATCATTGGGTAATGAGTATATGGGTCATCTTCCTGCAGGTCAAGGAGTTTTATAGGAATTATTCACCAGCTTCAGAAGTTAAAAACACATTGGTTCTACGGTAGGCCCTTTAGAGAATGGCTCACACTTAAACGTGTTTAAAAGAAAAATGTATGTCTAGTTATAAATAAAGAACGGTATGTGTTTGAATTTTGAAAGGAATGCCAAAAGGCTGGATCATGTGAATGACATAAAGAGATAGGGTGCCAACAGCTTATTATTATTATTATTATTATTATTATTATTATTATTATTATTATTATTATTATTTATTTATTTATCCCAGAACAGTTTTACAACCAGTAATACTAGGATATAATAAAAAAATACTAGGATATAATAAAAAATACTAGGATATAATAAAAAAATACTAGGATATAATGGATAAAATGGAGTAGGCGCGCCGCGAAAGATAACATAAACAAAAATACACAAATAAACAAATAAACTATGTACATAATCAAAACGTTTTCGGTCCACATGACCTTCCTCAGTGAGTGTAGAGAGAGAGTGAGTTGAATACTAAAACTAGGCTAGCTGTTGGCTAGGGAGAGGCTGAGGGGTGAGTAAATGAGTGTGGGTTGGGTAACAGGGAGGGGGGGGGGGTGGGGGAAGAGGGAGTAGAATCACCGTAGGTTTAAATTCGGTTTTTGGCGGGATTTGCAGATCCACTGGTAGGCCAGTTCCCACCTTCTCAGTTCACTGGCTTGTATGGTGGGTGGGACAGACCTTATGACACAGGCTGTAAAACTGGTCACAAAGGGTAGGCCATGCCCATAAGCGTGCAGTGCCACTGGTTTCTCCAAATTCTCTTCTCGCACGTCCTGCCTGTGCCCAATCATCCTAGTACATGTAGCTTGTTGGTGGTCAACCCAATATATATATTCAGCAGGATATTGCGTACACTTGAGTTGGTAGACTACGTTGCTGGTCTTACAGGTGTTGTTGTTGTGTATCTTGTAGGTCTTGCTGGTGAGGAGGACAGTGAACGTCCTAACAGGCTCGTGCATGGGGCAAGTCTTGCACCTAGGTCGGTCTCTACACTCACCGAGGAAGGTCACGTAGACCGAAAACGTTTTGATTATGTAGGCTAGTTTAGCCTACTTGTGTATTTGTGTTTATTTTATTTTATTTAAGTAAGCCTTCTTCAGTGTTCACTCATATGCACGTCATATAGACATGAAAGTATTTGAAGTTGTCAATGTTTCGCGGTTTGCCCACTCCATTTAAGGTAAGCTGTTGGCACCCTCTATCTCTTTATGTCATTCATATAAAGAATGGTACATAGTCTTGGTGTTCCAGTTGTACCACCACTACCCCATCTTCTTTGTTCAGTTTGCGTAAAATTTTTAATTTTGAGGTCAGACCCACCTTCACAAGTTCACATCAACTATGATGCCAAAATAAATTTCCCTCTGTCTACGGAGCGAGTTAATCTTGTAGCAGTTTATCATGGCTTTGTTCAGTTTTTCTTGGTTCGAGATTGATCCTGCTTCGACCATTTTTGTCACTTATAATTTTCTTTAGTTCTAAATAGGTAGTTACCTTCGGAGAGACCTCCTGCGATCCAATACAAAAAAGTAAGGTTTCCCTGAGAAGAATACATTTCACAAACTCTCCCATCTCTTCTGGTAACTTGTTTGGGCATCTTAAAGTCCGAACGTTTAGCACAATCCAGGGATCCCTTACATGTGCCGTGTAAGAGATCTTCTTATGGACGCGTTCGGAAGTCATCCTCCCAGTGGATAGTGAGGTCAAGAAATGTACAGTAGTTAGGCCTACACATTCTATGAGGGAAAATAAAATAAATTACGCTGTAGTGCACTCTTGCACGCTGCAATCTGCATGGTAATGAGACGGCAGACTTCTTGGCAAAGAGTGGCAGCAAGATGCCACAAACTGAGAAGGAATTGTCTTATGGCGGTCAAGTCTCATTTAACATCTGCTACCAAGGGTCGGTGCAGAGGTAGTGGGAGGAGGATACAAAGGACAAGCCACGGCAGAGTATGGTAACAAGGAAAACAAAACCATCCAGATATAAAGGTATCATGTGCCCCGGTCAGATTTGGTCACTTGACACAGGGAATGACCTGCTGGGTCAACATTGGCACAAGGTAGGAATGGCTGAGTCAAGACTGTGCAGCTAGTGTGGTAAGAAGGAACAGAATCTAGATGCAATATTTTCATCTGTGAAAGGACTAAGGCTGAACTCAACGCGATGCCAGATGGCATGACACATGTAGGCCTACAAAGGGAATCCTGTCTCTATTGGATAACTCGACAACACATGACGGCCAAGTTGGCCGATTATGGACATATGAAAAAAAGTAGTACGATAATTTTTCTATCATAATTTAATCAATTGATTTAAAACAAAAACACCCTGCTTGCCAACATTAAAAAGCAGAGAGCATCCAAAAACTTACCTAAATTAAAAATTAAAAATGAATCGATCATAGGCCCATCCATAGCTAATGTGCTCTAGTAGTCATCTACCTTGCTGTAAACAATGTCCCTCGGCTATGCACGGCTCCTCAGCGCATGGATACTCCCACACGCAGTCGGGCAGTATCCCTTGAGTGACCCTTGCGTCTGGGATGCCGATCATCCTCCCCTCGACGGCCATCCCCCTCAGACATCCCTTGAAGCTGGTCTCAGCAGCGAGGATTCCCTGGCCCAGCGCTCGCGCACGCTTGTTCAGCTCGATGCCACCGAGATAAGCAATCTCGGCCAGATCCAGGTACCGGTTGCCGCCAAGAGGTAGTCTCGAGCTTGCAGTGCCTGCGGGGAAGACATTAAAACATCATTTATTAAGTCATTGTTTATGAACTAAATACGGACTTAAATTGTGAGTGATTAATTTACAAGCCAGGCTATTGATTGTAGAAGGCCTACCATCATGCTATGAGTGACAGGGTTGCCACCAAGTAAAGGACACTACAGAGTAAAATCATGTGTTCAAGTTTGTCATTTTGTACAGGTAGGCAAGGTACGCCCCAATAAATTAGATTAGGCCCATGTTCCTTAAAGCGTTAAAAGCTCCAATCCACCGAGGCATCCAATTAAATCTCTAGGCCTAATTAATTTAACGTCTGGGACAACAGTGCACACAATTGACAACTGGAAGAAAATATAAACTACCGGAAGGCCTACGTAGGCTACCATAAGCCGAGGGGCTAACTATCTAAAAAAAATTATTTTTTAAATGATCTAGAATAGGCCCTAGGCCCTACATAGTTCAGGGATACAGTTCCCAGATGAATCCCTTTCTTACCTCCATCAACATTTATTTCCATGAATGTTGGATTGAACTGGATGGTGATGGAATGCCACTTTCCGTCAGCCACCGGCCGATCGCTTCTCAGTTCAATGGCTCCATTGCCTTTGTTTATAAGGAGACGTATGTAGCCATCAACTAACTCGACACCAACAAAGTCCGATCGAGACGCCAGTCCTAGATACAAACAAAATTGTGAAATAAATAGCTTTGGGTTATGATTGGATGGTTTAAATTTAAATGGCTACTACCAGGCATCGATAGCAAACCCAAGAGCTTCAATTTCATCATTTCTAGGTATAGCCTAAAGGCCTAATTTAAACGGAGTGGATATTCGTACAGTCAGCCGGAAAAATAGTGCAAAATTATTCGTACAGTCATCAAAGATACCACCTAGCTAGGCCAATAGCTGCAAGTATCACAGTGCAGTTAGGGTGACCAGACGTCCCGAAAAATGCGGGACAGTCCCGAATTTGACGCAATTGTCCCGCGTCCCGAAATATTTCATTTCGGGACGCCTTTTGTCCCGAAATTGGTAAATTCACAATTTTAATAAAATAAATAATAAATTTTATTTAGAGTCTACCCACTCAGTTATATAACTGATTTTCAGTGGGGGACTTTAAATCAAAGCGACCAAGCCAACCCTGCAGGCCCCGACGCAATCGACGCAAAATTTGCTTTTAAAAAAATTAGAAAATTAGAAATTTCAACTAGAAAATAAAAACAAAAATGCAAAGAAATCCAAGAAGTGGCTTTGTAAATTCAAGGATTGTAGGCTCACTACCTACAAATGGATTCGTAGGTGGTACGATTTCCCCCACAAAGCGAATTGCAGTGTTTTTTTGTTTTTTTTTACAAGGTTTTCTGGTTTTTGACTACACAAACAACAGTATTTCAGTATTAAATCCAGATCGATATTTTCTCTGAAACGCTCAGAAATCACTCCAAAAACCCTGATTTTAAAAAATTTCGCCTGCGGCGCTGTTGTTGGGGGGCTCGCCCCCCAAACCCCCCTGCTGTTTTCGCCTGAAAGAGTGTCCCGAAATTCACTCCTGGCCATCTGGTCACCCTAAGTGCAGTGTGGCAGAGTAGTAGCGCGTCCGAATTCTATGCGAAAGGTCGGCAGTTCAAATCTTCATTAAGTCGTTTTTTTTTAGGCTACCATTCTGTTTGGGTCCATGTGTTTTCTGCAAATGATTTCACTACATTCGGCCTCGTCGCGAACACAATTCTTGGCCCTAGATGATAAAAGCGTTTAAAAAAAGTGCTAGGCCTAGGCCTATTTGAAGGAAAAGCCTCATCTCTACACCACATAGCAAAACATACACAAAATAGCAACGTTAAAGGTCTTTGAAGGTTTTTTGTTGTTAATAAAACAGCAAAAAAGGACGACGACAACCGAAAAAGGACTTTTGTTTAAAATAGCAACGTTAAAGGTCTTGGAAGTTTTTTTTTTTATTAAACGAGTGAGCGCAGCGAACAGAGTGGTCTCCATTCGACTTAAACTATTATTAGACTATTGTTTTTCTGCATGCGTGTGTGTGTGCGTGTGTGTACGTTGAAAATCAGCCGAATCGCTGAACAGATTGCGCTGAAATTTTAAACAGACATTTGGTACGAGTTTATTGAGAACTGCTTACAAAATCAGGTAGATCCATTGCAATTTAAACCTACAAGAAATAATAAATTGAAAAATAGGCTTCCAATGTTTAGAAATTATTTTAACGACAATGGTTTAGATTTTGAAAAGATATTTTTTTGTTTGTTATTTACCTGGCTGTGAAATGCTGTGTCCATTCAAGGTCTGTCAAATGTTGCACGTCAAGGTACCCCGAAATTCAGCTCGTAGATTGAGTAAACCTTGCAATATTTTCACGTATTTCGTACTGGCTATGTTTTCCTTGGTTTTGTCACAGATGATGGACTACACTGCGTTATATGCATTTCAAAACATGTTTAATAATTTTTAAAATACAATCCAGAAATTACAAAATCTTTCCCGACTAGGGGATTGAACCCACGTCTCCCACATTTCGGCTATAAGGGCGCTTTAGCCAACTAGACTAGGGAAACGCCAAAGTCGTTAGACGAGTGAGCGAGTCATGTGTTGAGTACCCGGGAACATTTGCATTTAAGATTGATAATTCAATTCATATAAATATTAGTTTTTTAAGTTTAGTTGGTATACGGGCGCGTCAACTGTAAGGCCATAATGCGCCTCTCTAGCCAATGATAGGCTACCAGGGAGGCCTAAGGTAGAGGGAAGAAGGGAAGAAAAGTAATGTTACGGGGTACTCAACACATGGCTCACTCACTCGTTTAACAACGACTTTGGTGTTTCCCTAGTGTTACTAAAACAGCAAAAAAGGACGACGGAAGGACGACACTTTTATTACGGCGCGCCTTTATCCAATCAGATCATTGACTGTACGAATAATTTTGCACTATTTTTCCGGCTGACTGTACGAATATCCACAGCCTAATTTAAATCACCATCCCCGCAGTCATTCAACTCAAGTTTATTTAATTCAAATTGTTTCTATTCTCCCACATAACATAGGTGGAGGCTTACAGTTAGGCCTTAAAATTAAACACTTTAAAATATCCCAGTATTCAGGCGAGGAAATGAGTAGGCCTTAAACTTTTAACAGGTCGTGGACAACTTAGGCTTATTCTGATTGGTTTCAGTCATGTTCGAAACGGTTGGTTACGTACCGGCACCGTATTTCAAGTTAAAACTTGGTGATGTTCTGTTATTGCTACCGGGCTACGGGAACGAGAAGCTTTATTGCACACCATGCCGTAAGTTACATGAGATGAAACTTCCCTCACATTAAGGTCGATGCACAATAATTGCCCGGGAAAAATAATATAATAATAATCCTTCTTTATTTAGCACAGTTGCTATTGTACATTCACACATCAGCGCATGATTATCTTAAATTTACAATAAAGTCACATATAGTTTTCTTAAAATTACTTATGTTTCTAGTTTCTTTTAACTTTATGGGCAAGTTATTATACTCTCTTACACTCTTATAAAATAAGCTATTGCTAAAAACCCTAGTGGTACAATGCTCAAGATATATATTACTTTCCGCACCACCCCTCGTATTGTGGTTGTGGTTAGTACCAACATACTCTATCTTATTTGTTAAATAATTTGGAACTATACCTAGTGTGATTTTATGAATAAAAACATATGATGCTACATTCACTGTCTCTTGTACACTTAACCAATCTAGTCTGATCAGCATGTCAATAATAGGAGTGTCTTTTCGCTCATTTAGTAGATAACGCATCACCTTATTTTGTATTCTTTGTAGTTTCATTATATCCTCTTTCGTTGCATTTACAAAAATGGTGTTGCAATACTCGAAATGAGGTTTCACAATGCTATTGTAGATCATAATTTTAGACCATTTAGATAATTTGTACCCTACTCTCATCAGATATCCTACTTTCTTTCCAACTTTTCTTAGTACATATACTGCATATGAGCCTTAAAATTAAGTTCATTATCTATAATTATACCTAAATACTTAAACATCTGGACCATTTCGATTGTTTCTCCTGCCATTTTAATATCTACTTTCGCTCCTTTATTACACTTAGTACCTGCAATGATCATGACCTTACATTTTGCTACATTCAGTTTAAGTTTGTTTACATTGAGCCATATTTGCATTATCTCAAGTTCCTCCGTTAGTATTCTCACCAATTCCATAAGATTATAACCGCTTATTGAAATTACCATGTCATCGGCATAAATATTTATAAAACAGTAAATTACACATTTATTTATGTCGTTTATATACATTATAAACAATAAGGGACCTAACGTTGACCCTTGGGGAACTCCATGTACACATTCACTATTCACTGATTCACTATTCCCAAATCTCACTCTCTGCTTCCTTTCTACCAAGTATTCTTTCAGCCACTTTAAAACTATTCCCTTTATACCATACATATGTTCTAGTTTACTAATTAACCTACTAATATTTACAGTCTCAAAAGCTCTCTTGAGATCAAGGAATATTGCCAAGGTACTTTTTTTTTCATCTTTGTCCTTCATCCATTTACCTAGCAGGTTCTGAATAGCAGTCTCACACGAGTGCATTTTTCATTTTTTTTTGTGCATGTGAACAGGAATAAAGTTTAATAGGCCTAGTGTTAACTTACGACTAGATGTAGGGCCTACCTATGTCTACACTAAAGATCTCCATTCCCGTGCCCGGTAATGACAACGGGAACATCCACCCACATTTAACTTCTGCCTACCGGTACCCTAAATGTTCCCGTCCCGTAGGCTCTACACTTCCGGAACCAAAGAGAATTAAGTTGTCCAAGGCCTGTTGAAAGTGAAGGTAGGTAGGGCCTACACTAAATTTATCAGCTGATATGATAGCCTACACAAGATTTCAGAAGGGTGTGGTATTTGTAGCTTTGTAGGCCTACCGGTACGCCTAATTTTTTACACTTCACTGTCAGCTTCACGGGCTATTGTGCATCGAAGCCCTTAACGTTTCCGTCTTCCTGTTAGGCCTGGTTTTTATTACTGGAGTTAAATCAACTTAGGTTGAAGGAGGATTAGGCCTAGTGTTACTCACTTGAGTTTTAATGTGCATACAAATACCTTCGTATTAAAGGTTGTAGGCCGTCATTTCTAACCTTCACACCTGGGGTGTACCCTACGCATTCTAAGAGGCGTGCGGACTTGAATTGTTGCCGTTCAGATGATAAAGCATATTGACATAACTCGAGTAACTCAAGAGTTTTTACGCGAGTTGAAATTCCAACCAGCGTTGCAACTCGGTGCGTTTACCTACCCTACATCACAAAATTACACGTGTTTTGGACCAACCATCATCAGGTCTTAGCATACTCTTTGTTATTGGGCAATTGTGCATCAACCTTAAGGGGGGGGGGGTTGATCTAAAACAGCCCGGGAACAAGGCACCGCAACAATAATGGGAATATTGGCTAGCCCCTAGGCCCTACCTATTTTTTAACATTAGGCCTACCCTGTAAATGTAACGATAATGGGAAGCTATATTGCCGGGCTGTTGTAGAGCGTCGTTAAGCCAAGGGATATTTCATACACAAGGGCCCGCAGTCCTAGGGCCTATGCCCTACCATTATTACAAATACACAAAGGCCCTACTTTTTTAGGTTAGGTTTTAGAGACCCATTAAAATTAAAACACATCCAGGAATAGGCTAGCCTTATGTTAGGTATTTATTTTGAGGTAAAATATATTCGCAACTTATTTTTAATATTCTTTCATACAAGTAATTAAATTACGGTAGATTACTTACATCCTTACATTATAATACATGCCCATTTTGAATTTTGATGCACATGGGCAAAGATGACACATGGGATAAAAGTAAGGCCGAGTCTCGAACCACGATCGTAACTGCTGCTGAAAACCTCAGATGCCACGGTGGTAATTTAACATTGTGTTTTCAACATACGACTGCATGGGTAGTAAATGGGGTTTCAACATACGACTGCATGGGTAGTAAATGGGGTTTCTAGTTGGAAATATCCAATATCATTGTATAAATAGTGTTCAGCACATATTTATGTATTGTATTATGTTTTATTCATCGGTTTTTAACAATAAAATACGTTAAAAGAAGGAAAAAACCTAGCACGATATGCATTCAGAACAATCAAAGAGAATTACGCATGTTATTATTAGAACCACGAGGTTTTCTCATTTTCACATGTAAAACCACAATACTCACCACTCCTAGAACAATCAAAGAGAATTAAGCATGTTATTATTAGAACCACGAGGTTTTCTCATTTACACATTTAAAACAACAATACTCACCACTTTTACAACAAAAAAAAGAATTACGCGTTTAATTATTATTAGAACCACGAGTTACCACACTTACTGTATGTTTGATTTGTACGTCGTTCCCTGCCTTTGTCCATCCATACTCTATTTCAACATATTGTCTTCGACCATCGAGGTATGATCTTACCCAATTTAATGCTATTTCCCTAATGCCATAGCATTTCAACCTTTTCACTAGGATATTGTGGTCAACACAGTCGAATACCTTGGTCAGATCCATAAACACAGACATTGTTACATTGCCCGTATCTATATTGTCAATTATTGATTGACCACTTGATGTAAGTTTCAGTCAAATACAATTTTAAAAATA
Source organism: Sweltsa coloradensis (assembly GCA_024449915.1). NCBI lineage: Eukaryota > Metazoa > Arthropoda > Insecta > Plecoptera > Chloroperlidae > Sweltsa > Sweltsa coloradensis. Next base: position 16,665 of record JAMZAV010008359.1, read on the forward strand.
AACAAATTAATAAATTTTATATCCAAAGAGTACCCTTAAAAAATATTTTGACATGTAAAAAGTTCCCCAGAACAGTTACTATGAACATGGTTTTTCAATTTGTTTGTATTTGCTCATCTACAGCTTGGCATTTCTTTTGGATCTCATTGCTTTTGGTTGTGTAAGGTTTGGCTGTATTTAAAAAAAAAATTTTTTTTTTGGTTGGGATTTCATTACTTTTTAAAGTTCCATTACAAAATGATTTGTTAAAATACAATAGTTTTATCAAAGTCGATTTAAATGCTATAGTATTACCAATCAACAATAGAATGTAAAATATCTAGTGGTCCAAAGACTTGTTTTTTGCACACAATGTAGATAATCATTGTCAAGAAACTGTAGTTACTTGTTGATTGATAGGCACCTAGAAACCTTGTTTCCACACGAGATCCTAAATAAAACTTTGAGAGATTTAATTTAATCTGTTGTGTTATTTCCTTTAAACATTCAAAACAAACAAAAGTGGTGAGTATTGTTGTTTTAAATGTGTAAATGAGAAAAGGTCGTGGTTCTAATAATCACATGCGTAATTCTCTTTGATTGTTGTAAAAGTGATGAGTATTGTGGTTTAAAATGTATAAATGAGAAAAGGTCGTGGTTCCAATAATAACACGCGTAATTCTCTTTGATTGTTGTAAAAGTGGTGAGTATTGTGGTTTTAAATGTGTAAATGAGAAAACCTCGTGGTTCTAATAATAACACGCGTAATTCTCTTTGATTGTTGTTAAAAGTGGTGAGTATTGTTGTTTTAAATGTGTAAATGAGAAAACCTCGTGGTTCTAATAATAACACGCGTAATTCTCTTTGATTGTTGTAAAAGTGGTGAGTATTGTGGTTTTAAATGTGTAAATGAGAAAAACCTCGTGGTTCTAATAATAACAGCGTAATTGTCTTTGATTGTTGTAAAAGTTGTTTATTTTTGTTAAAACTTTCGTGGTAAGCGTTTAAATCCCGCGCGCGAATGCATATCGTGCTAGGTTTTTTCCTTCTTTTAACGTATTTTATTGTTAAAAAACGTATGAATAAAATATAATACAATACATAAATATGTGCTGAACACTATTTATACAATGATATTGGTTATTTTCAACTAGAAACCCCATTTACTACCCATGCAGTCGTATGTTGAAAACACCATGTTAAATTACCACCGTGGGATCTAGGGATACACCTTAATCCCACGACCGTGGCATCTGAGGTTTTCAGTAGCAGCCACGATCGTGGGACGAGACACTCCGTAAAAGTAAACAAACAACTAGACCTATGCACCGCTTTCTAAACGTAACCACGGCCTGTGTGCGAACCATTCCGATCAAAACCCGCACTTTTCAAATTGAACTCTTCTGTACACTTGGAAGTTTTCTATTCTCCTACCCCTTCCATGTCTATACATCCTCCAAGATTGTCTATTTACCAGACAACCTAGGCCTAGTTCAAGACTTGTTGTCACACTCACAACACTCGAAACAGTGCTGCTATAACTAAAACTAACTAAAGGATAAATAGATGCAATCCAGTTGCAGACTAGGCCCTACACTTACCATCTCGCTTACCACTGTACATAAACTACACTAGGAATTAGGAAAACACCACAGTCGTTGTTAAGACGAGTGAGCGAGCCATGTGTTGAGTAGCCGAGAACATTCCCTTCCCCCTACCTAAGGCTGGATGTCTTTCATTACATAAAGGGGGTGAGGGGGAAATCCCCAATATTTTTTTAAGTGCTGCTACGTCCTGGTACTGTTGCTACGTTGTACTATATATTACAAGGTTAAAAGCACATATTGATTCCACAAATCTTATTAATATCTCTCCAAAGTTAAAGCAAGGCAAAACTTCGCCAATGATCGTTATACCTGTGTTGTATAGCAGCACCCCGACCTTGGAGTACGTCTTCACCTCCACTATCCACCTCGCCCCTGTTCTGGTGACGGCCTTGGGCACGGCCATGAAGGCTCCGTCCTCCACGAAGCTGATGTCCTTGTCGATGCCGGCGTCGAACTCGGGGGCGCAGTTCCACGTGATACCCTGCACGTCCACCTGACCTTGTCGCTCCCGGGCCCTCGCCAGCACGTTCACTCCGTTGTACTGCACCTGTAGCGGAAGAAACAATGACACAGTCAGTTCCGGGCCCTCGCCAGCACGTTCACTCCGTTGTACTGCACCTGTAGCGGAAGAAGCAATGACACAGTCAGTTCCGGGCCCTCGCCAGCACGTTCACTCCGTTGTACTGCACCTGTAGCGGAAGAAACAATGACACAGTCAGTTCCGGGCCCTCGCCAGCACGTTCACTCCGTTGTACTGCACCTGTAGCGGAAGAAACAATGACACAGTCAGTTCCGGGCCCTCGCCAGCACGTTCACTCCGTTGTACTGCACCTGTTGCGGAAGAAACAATGACACAGTCAGTTCCGGGCCCTCGCCAGGACGTTTACTCCGTTGTACTGCACCTGTAGCGGAAGAAGCAATGACACAGTCAGTTCCGGGCCCTCGCCAGCACGTTCACTCCGTTGTACTGCACCTGTAGCGGAAGAAGCAATGACACAGTCAGTTCCGGGCCCTCGCCAGCACGTTCACTCCGTTGTACTGCACCTGTAGCGGAAGAAGCAATGACACAGTCAGTTCCGGGCCCTCGCCAGCACGTTCACTCCGTTGTACTGCACCTGTAGCGGAAGAAACAATGACACAGGCAGTCCGGGCCCTCGCCAGCACGTTCACTCCGTTGTACTGCACCTGTAGCGGAAGAAGCAATGACACAGTCAGTTCCGGGCCCTCGCCAGCACGTTCACTCCGTTGTACTGCACCTGTAGCGGAAGAAGCAATGACACAGTCAGTCCCGGGCCCTCGCCAGCACGTTCACTCCGTTGTACTGCACCTGTAGCGGAAGAAACAATGACACAGGCAGTTCCGGGCCCTCGCCAGCACGTTCACTCCGTTGTACTGCACCTGTAGCGGAAGAAACAATGACACAGTCAGTTCCGGGAGCTGCCATCTGCTCCGCAGTCCTCATAGAGAATATTTTACAACTTTACCATTTCTTCAAGGCAAGTAGAACATTGTCTAGAAAAACTGGAAAATGGAAAGTCAACTGAACCGGATACATATAGATCAACGTCATCAAGTTCTGTAGTTGAGCGTTATCAAAACCATGTCTTCTAGAAGCATTAGCACATTCACTATTTGTTGAAAACATCGTTACGCCTATACTACGAAAAGGTAGCAGAGGGCCTATAACGTGGCAAATTACAGGCCTATATCCTTGATATCGACATTCCCGAAGGAATTCGAAAGCATTCTCCAATAACGCTTGTTGCAAACCACATTGCACCTGAACAACGTGACTATCAAGAAAAGACCAACCGTCACGAACCTTGCTCAATACACCTGACTATCAAGAAAAGACCAACCGTCACGAACCTTGCTCAATACACCAATATTCCATTTTGCCTTTCACGTCAACAACGGGGATCAGGTGGACGCTGTTTACACTGTTTTCAGCAAATCCTCTGACCATGGAGTTTAAACAGGACTGTGCTCTGACAGCGTTGACCATAGCCTTCTTCTCCTGCTGACGCTGCGTGGCTACGGAATCCAAGGAGATATATATAAAGCTTTGGTATTGAATATTGATGAATGATGAGTGATGACGGGATATCTACATTTGAATCCGTTACGTCTGGAGTGCCCCAGGGATGAATGTTGGGACCACTGATGTTTACATTATATTTTGTTAGGCCCTAATGATGTTTCGGCATGTTTTAAAACATGCAAATGTTTAATGCATGCTGATGACAACGTGTACAAACGCTTAACGTTGCTAATTAAGTGTAACACAGTAAATTCATTACGTTAACTATACTAAACGAAAAGGTAATATTACCAATAGATCTCCCTGCGTCCGTCGCTTCACTAGTTTGCCGGTAGGAAATGTCCACTAGGAGATTCAGTGGCCCTTTGTTAGAACCTAGTCAGGCTAAAGTGCGGCGTCTGGGTACCGTGTCTCGTTGCTGAGACGGAGCTCCGATGTCACCGTTCCCATTCCACGCCTATTAATAAGTCGTATTGATCGATTACTGCCAACTCTACCAGTTAAAAGAAACCCACCCTGGACTGGGAATTGAACTCTGGACCCACAGGACCAATATGAGCTACACTACTGGCACACCAATGATTTCCTTCAAGCCACAGGTTGCTGACAAAATAACGTCGCGGACACATAGAGAGCAAGCCGCTGTTGCCTTGGTGCCATGAAGACAAAAAAGGGGACTTTGCTAGAAACGATTTCAAGATTCACCAGCACGCCCTCTATGTCGCGTGCAACGCATTATGTAAATCAGGATAGTTTAGCATGCTGACTGCCATAAGCTCCACTAAGCATCTTATTTTCCATCCACACTTCTAAGATCCTTCTGCGGTTCTTACACATACGCAATATTTTGTATTATCTTGTACAAAACAAAGTCATCTGCGAAAAGCCTGCCTTGGGGCACTCCTGATGACACTCTAATTTCTATAATACGACCTGTAGCCATCATTTTTCGAAATCTATCAGACAAAAAGTTCTGCTGTACCCAGCCCACCACTCTTTATCACTCACAATACCCAGTTTTTATCTTATAGTACCTTATCCACAGATCACAGGCACAGCTTTCTCAAAGTTGAGAAAGATGGCATGTAATGCACCTCACCACCTTCATTTTATCTTAGGAGTATCCTTTACGAAATCTATGTTGTGCATTATCATCCTTTCCTGGTTATCTATTTGGCCCCGAATATAGACTTCTTCAACTTTTCCCATTATTTTACCAAATGCTGTGTTACTTACAGCCGATCGTAAACCTCTCGCCACCCTTATGTATTGGGCATGGTATTGGTATACCAGTACCAGTAATTTGGCGCTCGTCATCTTACTTATTTTCAAAGCGAAACTAGGGAGAAAGAATAAAAAGCTTGGCTCAATTTCTATATCTCACAGCATTCACAGCCGAAGACTTTTGAAGGAGAGCTTGGCTGCCGTTTTTTTTTTTTTTTTTTTTTTGTATTTGGTTGGATATTACATCTTTTTGTTGTTCGTTTGCTATCATCGTTGAGTGACTAACGATTAAACTGCAATATTAAACAACAACATTAAACTGCATCAAGCCGAGGCGCATGAAGACACTGAGCGGTACAATGTAAAAATACTTCTCACTGCATTAGGTATATACTATAGTTCGTACCAGATAAGAATGCCACCTGATGTAGGAACTGTGAGCACGTATGCCAACTTTGACAATTTTTACAGATACAATAATAGCTCATCTTGTTACCTTATTATGTGGTTTTATGTTAAAAACAGATTTGCAGTCAATAAGTTAATTAAAAAGTAATAGGACCCAAAGTTTGGTAGGGCAAGATATTATGATACCAGTGTACATGTTATAAGTATACGCATAATCCACTTCCGCCGACACTTAAACAAACACGTATATTATGTATAGCGTTTAATAAGGGTTAGTTAAATAATAAATTAAAAATAAGTAAATTGACATATTATTATGTGCCACTTTGTAATTATTATTATGTTGCACGAGCGTTGTTTGCGCCAGCTATAGAAATATATTAATTAAACAGTTATGTTGTTGCTTCAGTGCAGTCCCGCTTTGTGTGTATAATACAAGGACGCGTCGGTGTATTTACCTCAGTTCTTCCAAGTAATGAACCCCTGTATTTAATTAGCACACTTTCAATAGAAGTGCCAGCAGTGTTGTAATTAAGTTTCTTTCAAACTGGCGATGAATTGTCTAGTGCAAATAAACTAGGTCTAGTAACTAACTAAACTTTAGTTCAACTTGGCTGCTTATAAGAAAGAAAATATTTAAAATAGTGTCTTGTAGGCTCGTATGAACTGAGAACATGGATTTTGGTTTATTTGGATTAAGGACGCGTCAACCGTTAGGTCATAATGCACCACTTTAGCCTAGTGGATATGGGGAGGAGGAGCCCATGCTGGTCAGAGCCAGCCACGGGTAAGGGGAGGAAGGGAGGTTTCTCACGTCGCGGTCGTCATAGCCTTTGTCATCGTTCGTCGTGTAATTATTGTCATCGTCGTCGGGGAAAGTCGCCAAAGGAAGGGGGAGGTGTCCCCGACTACGATTGTCAGAGCTCGCCTCTAGTTTCGGGGAGTAATATGGACCCCCCTCTTTCTAGCTGATGTTTGCGAGGAGGACTTTTTCTCTTGAATCGCCTTGTACGATTAGCAGAGCCATGCTCTGGGGCCCTGGGCCAATTCTACCCCGGACCAGACGGGGTTGTATAGCGAGTATGTTGAATCGTCCTCGAGCCGACGATCCAAGAGTCCAAGAAAGCTGACAGACTGGGATAATACCTCACTATCAAGTATCAACCGTTATTTGATGAGCGTAGCGAATACTTCAATACCGGTATTTCACTACCCTGAAAAAATAGACCGAGTTCCTTGTTTTTTTTTTAACTGTTTGTTTGCTCTCTACCGAGCAAACTACTAAAGTATTCCAAATGCAACTTTACGGGAACGTTCGAATATCACTCAGTAATTTAATTGTTTGAATGTCAATGGCAAACTTTCAACTTTCAACCACAACAACACAAACCGTGCGAGGATGTTTGTAGGTTGTGTGTCAGCGTGTGTTCTTTAACACCATGCACACAATAGCGCGTGAGATTTCCGACATTATGCAGTGTCAATATTGATGTTTGAGCGGCGCGTTAGGTATTATATTGACTGATAATCAATAATTACTCCCCACCATAGTTATGACTAACAAA
>JAMZAV010008360.1:0-26453 GCA_024449915.1 Sweltsa coloradensis
CGCCCACCCGGAAGTCCGGATTTTTCCCACGGACGCCGGTCGTCCCGTGCCCCCTTTCCCTCGCACCGATCGGCGCCGGTCTGCGCCGAAAGTAGCATCAATCTTTCGCGAAAAGGGCCAGTTGGGATGAGAACGTCGAAAGCCGATCGGGGCTGGACGAAACGACCGCTGACGAGCGGGGCTGCGCGACCCGGGTTGCGAAAATGACCCACTTTGGGCGTCGCCACGCCCTTCCTATGGGAAACCCATCGGGAAGCCAAACCCTCGAAAAAGAAGGTCTCGACCTCGGACATTACGCTAGCTATTTTGACCGGGGTGGGAAACTCGACCCGCAATCGCCCGGCGAAAGTCGACTTTTTACCGAATTGCGGACGTTGCGACGCCCTTCCTATGGGACCGACGGCGCGTTATCCACCTCATTCGAATCGTTATTTTTTCTTCAAATTTACATACCAGTTGCCGAGCTCTGACGCCATTTTAAATTTTTTCAAAATCGGGAAAAAAAAAATGGCGTCCGATCGACTTCTCGCCCGGCCCATTCGACGCGTTATTTTTTCTGAAAATTTACATACCGGTCTGGGGTTGGCAAGTTCAACGGAAAGCCGGCAATCGCCGCCGAAAGTCGGATTTTCGACGGACGCCGGTCGTCGCCGTGCCCCTTCGTCGCACCGACGGCGCCCGGTCTGCGCCGAAAGTAGCATCGATCTTTCGCGTAAACGACCACGTTGGTGAGAACGTCGAAAAGCCGATCGGACTGGACGAAAACGACCGCTGAGCGAGCGACTGCGCGACGGATTGCGAAAATGGACCCCACTTTGGGGGCGGCGCCACGCCCGTCCTAGGCGACCGACCGGCAAGCCAAACACCTCGATCGAAGCGTCTCGACCTCGTGCAAATTTACGCGTAAGCCATTTTGACGGGGTGGAAAACTCGACCCGCAATCGCCCGACGAAAGTCGACTTTTTACCGAATTGCGGACGTTGCGACGCCCTTCCTATGGGACCGATCGGCGCGTTATCCACCTCATTCGAATCGTTATTTTTTCTTCAAATTTACATACCAGTTGCCGAGCTCTGACGCCATTTTAAATTGTTTCAAAATTCGGGAAAAAAAAATGGCGTCCGATCGACTTCTCGCCCGGCCTATTCGACGCGTTATTTTTTTCTGAAAATTTACATACCGTCCTGGGGTTGGCAAGTTCAACGGGGCGCCGCAATCGCCGCCGAAAGTCGGATTTTTCGACGGACGCCGGTCGTCGCCGTGCCCCTTCCGTCGCACCGATCGGCGCCGGTCTGCGCCGAAAGTAGCATCGATCTTTCGCGTAAACGACCACGTTGGTGAGAACGTCGAAAAGCCGATCGATGGACGAAAACGACCCGCTGAGCGAGCGACTGCGCGACGGATTGCGAAAATGACCGCACATTTGGGCGTCGCAACGCCCTTCGCTATGGGACCGATCGGGAAGCCAAACACCTCGATCGAAGCGCTGACCTCGTGCACATTACGCGTAAGCCATTTTGAGCGGGGTGGAAAACTCGACCCGCAATCGCCCGGCGAAAGTCGACTTTTGTACCGAATTGCGGACGTTGCGAGCGCCCTTCCTATGGGACCGATCGGCGCGTTATCCACCTCATTCGAATCGTTATTTTTTTCTTCAAATTCACATACAGTTTGCCGAGCTCTGACGCAATTTAAATTTTTCAGATTCGGGGAAAAAAAAAGGCGAGTCCGATCGACTTCTCGCCCGGCCCATTCGACGCGTTATTTTTTTTTCTGAAAATTTACATACCGGTCTGGGGTTGGCCAAGTTCAACGGGGCGCCGGCAATCGCCGCCGAAAGTCGGATTTTTCGACGGACGCCGTTCGTCGCGTTTACCCTCCGTCGCACCGGATCGGCGCCCGGCTCTGCGCCGAAAGTGCATCGATCTTTCGCGTAAACGACCAACGTTGGTGAGAACGTCGAAAAGCCGATCGGACTGGACGAAAAACGACCGCTTATGTGCGAGCGAGTGCGCGCGACGGATTGCGAAAATGACGCACTTTGGGGCGTTCGCCACGACCCTTCCTATGGGGACCGATCGGGGGAGACAAACACCTCGATCGAAGCGTCTCGACTCGTGGACACATTACGCGTTAAGCCATTTTGACGGGGGTGGAAAACTCGCCCCGCAATCGCCGGCGAAAGTGACTTGTTTAACGAATTGCGGGACGTTTGCGACGCCCTTCTATGGACCGTCGGCGCGTTATCCACCTCATTCGAATCGTTAGTTTTTTCTTCCAAATTTACATACAGTTGCCGAGCCTGGACGCCATTTTAAATTTTTTCAAAATTCGGAAAAAAAAAAAAATGCCGTCCGATCGACTTCTCGCCCGGCCCATTCGACCGCGTTATTTTTTTCTGAAAAATTTTACATACCGGTTCTGGGTTGCAAGTTCAACGGGGCGCGGCAATCGCCGCCGAAAGTCGGATTTTTACGAACGGACTGCCGGTCGTCCCGTGCCCTTCGTCGCACCGATCGGCGCCGGTCTGCGCCGAAAGTAGCATCGACTTCGCGTAAACGACTACGTTGGTGAGAACGTCGAAAAGCCGATCGGACTGGAGAAAACGACCGCCTTGAGCGAGCGACTGCGCGACGGATTGCGAAAAGACCGCAACTTTGGGGCGTCGCCACCACGCCCTTCCTATGGGAACGATCGGGAAGCCAACACCTCGACGAAGATAGTCTCGGACCTCGTGCACATTAACGCGTAAGCCATTTTGACGGGGTGGAAGACTCGACCCGCAATCGCCCGGCGAAAGCGACTTTTTACAGAATTGCGGACGTTGCTGACGCCCTTCCTATGGGACCGATTTCGGCGCGTTAATCCACCTCATTCGAATCAGTATTTTTTCTTCAATACATTCCCAGTGGCCGAGCTCTGACGCCATTTTAAATTTTTTTCAAAATTCGGAAAAAAAAAATGGCGTCCGATCGACTCTCGCGCGGCCCATTCGACGCGGTATTTTTTTCTGAAAAAATTTACATACCGGTCTGGGGTTTGGCAAGTTCAACGGGCGCCGGCAATCGCCGCCGAAAGTCGATTTTTCGACGGACGCCGGTCGTCGCCGTGCCCCTTCCGTCGCCACCGATCGGCGCCCCGCCGGTCTGCTGCCGGAAAGGTAGCATCGATCTTTCGCCGGTAAACGACCACGTGATGAGAACGTCGGAGAAAAGCCGATCGGGACTGGACGAAAACGACGCTGAGCCGAGCGACTGCGGACGGATTGCGAAAATGACCGCACTTGGGGCTCGCCAGCCCTCCTATGGGACGATCGGGAAGCCACACACCTCGATTCGAAGCGTCTTCGACCTCGTGCACATTTACGCGTAAAGCCATTTTGAAGGGGGTGGAAAACTCGACCCGCAATCGCCGGCGAAAAAGTCGACTTTTTACCGAATGCGGACGTTGCGAAGCCGCCTTCCTATGGGACCGATCGGCGCGTTAGCCACCTTCATTCGAATCGTTATTTTTTTCTTCAAATTAACATACTAGTGCAGAGGCTATGACGCCATTTTAAAATTTTTCAAAATCTCGGAAAAGAAAAAAAAAATGGGCGTTCCGATCGACTTCTGCCCGGCCCATCGAAGCGTTATTTTTTTTCTGAAAAATTTCATACCGGTTCTGGGGTTGGCAAAGTTCAACGGGGCGCCGGCAATCGCCGCCGCGAACAGTCGGATTTTTCGACGGACGACGGTTGTCGCCGTTCCCTTCCGTCGCACCGATCGGAGCAGCGGTCTGCGCCGAAAGTAGCATCGATCTTTCGCGTAAAACGACCACGTTGGTATCGAGAACGTCGAAAAAGCCGATCGAATGGACGAAAAACGACCGCGAGCGAGCGAAACTGCGCGACGGGATTTGCGAAAGGACCGCAATTTGGGGCGTCGCCACGCCCTTCCTATGGGGACCGATCGGGAAGCCAAACACCTCGATCGAAGCGTCTCGACCTCTGTGCACATTTACGCGTAAGCCTTTGACGGCGGGGGGGGTGGGTGGTGGAAAAACTCGACCCGCAATCGCCCGCGAAGTCGACTTTTACCGAATGCGGGACGTTGTTTCGACGCCCCTTCCTATGGACCGATCGGCGCGTTATCACCTCATTCGAACGTTATTTTTTTCTTCAAATTTACATACCAGTAGCGAGCTCTGACGCATTTTAAATTTTTCAAAATTCGGAAAAAAAAAAATCCATGGCGTCTGATCGACTTCTCGCCCGGCACATCGCGCGTTATTTTTTTCTGAAAATTTACATACCGGTCTCTGGTTGTGAAAGTTCAACGGGGGGCGCCGGGCAATCGCCGCCGAAAGTCGGATTTTTCGACGGACGCGGTGTCGCCGTGCCCCTTCCGTCGCACCGATCGGCGCCCCGGTCTGCGCCGAAAGTAGCATCGATCTTTTCGCGTAAACGACCTACGTTGGTGAGAACGTCTGAAAAAAGCCGATCGGACTGACGAAAACGGACCGCTGAGCGAGCGACTGCGCGACGGATTGCGAAAATGACCGACACTTGGGGGCGGTCGTCCACGCCTTCCTATGGGACGCTTTCTCTTTTTTCTGGGGAAGCCAAAACACTCGATCGAAGCGTTCTCGACCTCGTGCACATTACGCGTAACATTTTGACAGGGGTGGAAAAACTCGACCCGCAATCGCCCGGCGAAAGTCGACTTTTTACCGAATTGCGGGACGTTGCGACGCCCTCCTATGGACGATCGGGCGCGTTATCCACCTCATTCGAAATCGTTATTTTTTTCTTTAAAATTCCCATTACCAGTTGCCGAGCCCTCTGACGCCAATTTAAATTTTTTCAAAATTCGGAAAAAAAAAAAAAAAATGGCGTCCGATCGACCTTCTCGCCCGGCCCATTCGACGCGTTATTTTTTTCTGAAAATTTACATAACGGTCTGGGCTCGTTGGCATAAGTTCAACGGAGGGGCCGCTGCAATCGCCGCCGAAGTCGGATTTTTCGACGGACGCCGGTCGTCGCCGTGCCCCTTCCGTCGCACGATCGGCGGCCCGGTCTGCGCCGGAAAGTAAGCATTCGATCTTTCGCGTAAACGACTTACGTTGGTGAGAACGTCGAAAAGTCCGATCGGATGGACGAAAACGACCGACTGATGCGGAGCGACTGCGCGACGGATTGCGAAAATGACCGCATTTGGGGCGTCGCCACGCCCTTCCTAGAGGACCGATCGGGAATAGCCAAACACCTCGATCGAAGCGTCTCGACCTCGTGACATTAACGCGTAAGCCATTTTGACGGGGGTGGAAAATCGACCCGCAATCGCCCGGCGAAAGTCGACTTTTTACGAATTGCGGACGTTGCGACGCCCTTCCTATGGGACCGATCGGCGCGGTATACACCTCATTCAGAATCGTTATTTTTTTCTTCCCAAAATTTACATTCCAGTTGCCGAGCTCTGACGCCCTTTAAATTTTTTTCAAAATTCTGTCAAAAAAAAAATGGCGTCCGATGTCGACTTCTCGCCGGCCATTCGACGCGTTATGTTTTTATGAAAATTTACATACCGGTCTGGGGTTGGCAAGTTCAACGGGCGCCGGCAATCGCCCGCCGAAAGTCGGATTTTTGCGGACGCGGTCGTCGCCGTGCCCCTTCCGTCGCACCGGATCGCGACGGTCTGCAGCCGAAAGTAGCATCCGATCTTTCGCGTAACCGACGACAGTTGATGAGAACGTCGAAAAGCCGATCGGCACTGGACGCAACGACCAGCTGAGCGAGCGATCTGCGCGACGGATTGCGAAAAGACCGCACTTGGGCGTCGCCACGCCCTTCCTATGGGGACCGATCGGGAAGCCAAACACCTCGATCGAAGTCGTCTCGACCTCGTGCACATTTACGCGTAAGCCATTTTGACGGGGGGTTGGAAAAACTTCGACCCGCAATCGCCCGGCGAAAGTCGACTTTTTACCGAATGCGGACGTTGCGACGCCCTTCCTATGGGGACCGATCGGCGCGTTATCCACCTATTCGAATCGTTATTTTTTCTTCAAATTTACATACCAGTTGCGAGCTCTGACGCCATTAAATTTTTTCAAAAAATTCGGAAGAAAAAAAATGGCGTCCGATCGACTTCTCGACCCGGCCCATTCGACGCGTTATTTTTTTCTGAAAAATTTACATACGGTCTGGGGTTGGCAAGTTCAAGGGGCGCCGGCAATCGCCGCCGAAAGTCGATTTTTTCGACGGACGCGGTCGTCGCCGTGCCCCCTTCCGTCGCACCGATCGGCGCCGGTCTGCGACGAAAGTAGCAGCATCTTTCGCGTAACGACCACGTTGGGGAGGACGTCGAAAAGCCGATCGGACTGGACGAAAACGACCGCTGAGCGAGCGACTGCGCGACGGGATTGCGAAAAGACCGCACTTTGGGGGCGTCGCCAGCCCTTCTATGGGAACGATCGGGGAGCCAAAACACCTCGATCGAAGCGTCTCGACCTCGTGCACATTTACGCGTAAGCCATCTTGACGGGGGTGGAAAACTCGACCCGCAACCGCCCGGCGAAAGTCGACTATTTACGAAGTTGCGGACGTTGCGACGCCTTCTATGGGACCGATCGGTCGCGTTAGCACCTCATTCGAAGTCGTTTATTTTTTTTCTTCAAATTACATACCAGTTGCCCGAGCTCTGACGCCATTTTAAATTTTTTCAAAAATTCGGAAAAAAAAAAATGGCGTATGATCGACTTCTCGACCGGCCCCATTCGACGCGTATTTTTTCTGAAAAATGTACAGACCGGTCTGGGGTTGGGCAAAGTTCTAACGGGGCGCCGGCAATCGCCGGCCGACAGTCTGGATTTTTCGACGGCACGCGGTCGTCGCCGTGCCCCTTCCGTCGCGCAACCGTCGGCGCCGAGTCTGCGCCGAAAGTAGCATCGATTCTTTCGCGTAAACGGGACTACGTGGGAGAACGTCGAAAAGCCGATTCGGGATGGGACGAAACGACGTCTTGGGGGATGCGAGCGATCTGCGCGGACGGATTGCGAAAATGACCGCACTTGGGGCGTCGCCACGCCCTTCCTATGTGACCGATCGGGAAGCCAAACACCGATCGAAGCGTCCTCGGACCTCGTGCCATTTTACGCGTTAAGCCATTTGGACAGGGCGTGAGAAAAACTCGGACCCGCAATGCCCCGGGCGAAAGTCGAACTTTTAACCGAATTGCGGACGTTGCGACGCCCTTCCTATGGGACCGATCGGGCGCGTTATCCAACTCATTCGAAATCGTTATTTTTTTTCTTCAAATTAACATACCAGTTGCCGCGCTCTGACGCCATTTTAAATTTTTTCAAAATTCACGGAAAAAAAAAAAGGCGCTCCGATCGACTTCTCGCCGGCCCATCGACGCGTTCTTTTTTTCTGAAAATTTACATACCGTCTGGGGTTGGCAAGTACGTTCACGGCGGCGACGGCAATCGCCGCCGAAAGTCGGAGATTTTTTCGTACGGAGCCGGTCGTCGCCGTGCCCCTTCCGTCACACCGAATCGGCGCCCGGGCTGCCGAAAGTCGCATCCGATCTTTCGCGTAAACGACCACGTTGGTGAGAACGTCAGAAAAAGCCCCCCCCCCGATCGGACTGTCCCTGTGAAAACGACCGCTGAGCGAGCGATCTGCGCGACGGATGCGAAAATGGGGACCGCAAATTTGGGGGCGTCGCCACCGCACTTTCCTATGGTAGGACCGACGGGAAGCCAAACACACCTCCGATCGACGTCTCGACCTTTCGTGCCACATTTACGCGTAAGCCATTTTGACGGGGGTGGAAAAAACCGACCCGCAATCGCGGCGAAATCACTTTTACCGAATTGCGGGGACGTTCGAAGCCCTTCCTATGGACCGATCGGCGCGTTATCCACCTCATTCGAAATGCGTTATTTGGTTTCTTCAAATTTACATACCAGTTGCCGAGCTCGACGGCCAGTTAAATTTTTTCAAAATTCGGAAAAAAAAAATGAGTCCGATCGACTTCTCGCCCGGCCACCATTCGACGCGGTTATTTTTTTCTGGAAAATTTACATACCGGTCTGGGGTTGGCCAGGTCAACGGGGGCGCCGGCAACGCCGCCGAAAGTCGGATTTTTCGACGGACGCCGGATCGGTCGCCGTGCCCCTTCCGTAGCACCGATCGGCGCCGGTCTGCGCCGAACGTAGCAATCGATCTTTCGAGGTAAAACGACCACGTGGTGAGAACGTGAAAAGCCGATCGGACTGGACGAAAACGACCGTGTTTGGCGATGCGACTGCGCGACGGATTGCGAAAAATGACCGCACTTTGGGGCGTCGCCGCGGCCTTCTTAGGGACCGATGTGAAAAGACAAACAACTCGATCGAAGGCGTCTCGACCTCGGGCACATTTACGCGTAAGCCCTTTTGACGGGGGTGGAAAAACTGACCCGCAAACGCCCGGCGAAAGTCGACTTTTTACCGAATTGCGGACGTTGCGACCCCTTCCTATGGGACCGATCGGGCGCGTTATCCACCTCATTCGAATCGTTATTTTTTCTTCAAATTTACATACCAGTTTGACGAGCTCTGACCCCATTTTAAATTTTTTCAAAAACTCGGAAAAAAAAAAATGGCGTCCGATCGACTTCTCGCCCGGCCCATCGACGCGTTATTCTTTTTCTGAAAATTTACATACCGTGTATGGGGTTGGCAAGTCAACGGGGCGCCGGCAATCGCCCGCCGAAAGTCGGATTTTTCGACGGACGCGGTCGTCGCGTGCCCCTTCCGTCGCCAACGATCGGCGCCCGCGTCTGCGCGAAAAGTAGCATCGATCTTTCGCGTAAATGACTACGTTGTGAGAACGTCGAAAAGCCGATCGGACTGGACGAAAACGACCACTGCTGACGAGCGAGCCCTGCCGACGGATTTGCGAAAATGACCGCAATTTGGGGCGTCGCCATGCCCTTCCTATGGGACCGATCGGGAAGCAAACACCTCGATCGAAGCGTCTCGACCCTCTGTGCAACATTTACGGTAAGCATTTTGGACGTGGGGTGGAAAACTGACCCGCCATTCGCACCGGCGAAAGTCGACTTTTTACCGAATTGCGGACGTTGGCGACGCCCTCTCTATGGGACCGATCGGGCGCGTTATCCACCTCATTCGAAATCGTATTTTTGCTTCAAATTTACATACCAGTTGCCGAGCTCTCGGACACCCCATTTTACCCACCTTTTTTCAAAATTCGGAAAACCCAAAAATGGCGTCCGATCGACTTCTCGCCAGGCCCATTCGACGCGTTATTTTTTTCTGAAAATTTACATACCGGTCTGGGGTTTGGCAAGTTAACGGGGCGCCGGCAATCGCAGCCTAAAGTCGGATTTTTCGACGGACGCGGTCGGTAGCCGTGCACCTCGTCGCACCAGATCGGCGCCGGTCCCTGCGCCGAAAGTAGCATCCGCATACTTTCGCCAGTAAACACGACCACGTTGGTGAGAACGTCAAAAGCCACAGATCGGACTGACGAAAACGGACCGCCCCCACCTGAGGCGATGCAGCACTGCGCGACGGATTGCGAAAATGACCGAACTTTGGGGCGTCGCCACGCCTTCCTATGGGACGATCGGGAAGCCAAACACCTCGATCGGAAGCGTCTCGGACCTCGTGCACATTTACGCGTAACCATTTTGACGGGGGTAGAAAACTCGACCCGCAATCGCCCGGCGAAAGTAGACTTTTTACCGAATTGCGGTACGGTTGCGGACGCCCTTCCTATGGGACCGATCGGCGCGTTATCCACACCTCATTCGAATCGTTATTTTTTTTCTTCAAATTACATAACAGTTGCACGAGCTCTGACCGACATTTAAATTTTTTCAAAATTCGGAAAAAAAAAAATGGTGCGTGTGATGACGTCTCGCCCGGCCCATTCGGACGCGTTATTTTTTTCTGAAAATTTACATTACGGTCTGGGGTTGGCAAGTTCAACGGGCGCCGGCAATGCCGCCGAAAGTCGATTTTTTCGAACGGACGCCGGTCGTCGCGTGCCCCTTCCGTCGCACGATCGGGCGCCCCGGTCTGCGCCGGAAAGTAGCATCGAATTTTTCGCGTAAACGGACCACGTTGGTGAGAACGTCGAAAACGTCCCACCGATCGGACTGGACCGGAAAACGACCGCCTGAGCGTAGCGGACCTGCGCGACGATTGCGAAAATACCGCACTTTGGGGCGTCGCCACGCCCTTCCTATGGGACCGATCGGGATACCAAAACACCCCTCGATCGAAGCGTCTTCGACTCTTGCAACATTTACGCGTAAGCCATTTGACGGTGGTGAAACTCGACCCGCAATCGACCGGCGAAAGTCGACTTTTTACCGAATTGCGGACGTTGCGACGCACCTTCCTATGGGACCGATCGGGCGCGTTATCCACATCATTCGAATCGTTATTTTTTTCTTCAAATTTACATACCAGTTGCCGAGCTCCTGACGCCATTTTAAATTTTCAAAATTCCCCCCCGGAAAAAAAAAAAATGGCGTCGATCGACTTCTCGCCCGGCCCATTCGACGCGTTTATTTTTTTCTGAAAATTTAATACCGGTCTGGGGTTGGCAAGTCAACGGGCGCCGGCAATCGCCTGCCGGAAAAGTCGGATTTTTTTTCGAACGGATACGCCCGGCGTCGCCTGTGCCCCTTCCGTCGCACGATTCGCGCCGAGTCTGCGCCGAAAGTAGCATCGATCTTTCGCGTTAACCGCCCCACGTTGATGAGAACGTCGAAAAAGCCGATCGGACTGGACCGAATAACGACCGCCTGAGCGAGCGACTGCGCGAACGGGATTGCGGAAAATGGACCGCACTTTGGGGCGTCGCCAGCCCTCCTATGGGGACCGATAGGGAAGCCAAACACCTCGATCGAAGCGTTCTCGACCTCGGTGACACATTTACGCGTAAGCCATTTGGACGGGGGTGGAAAACTGGACCCGCAATCGCCCGGCGAAAAGTCGACGTTTTTAACGAATTGCGGACGTGCGACGCCCTTCTATGGGACGCTCGCGCGCCGTTATCCCACCTCATTCGAATCGTTATTTTTTCTTCAAATGTTACATACCAGTTGCCGAGCTCTGACGCCATTTTAAAGTTTTCAAAATTCGGAAGAAAAAAAATGGCGTCCGATCGACTTCTCCGCCCGGGCCCATTTCGACGCGTTATTTTTTTCTGAAAAAATTTACATACCGGTCCTGGGGTGGCAAGTTCAACGGGGCGCCGGCAATCGACGCCGAAGTCGGATTTTCGACGGACGCCGGGTCGTCGCAGTGCCCCTTCCGTCGCACCGATCGGCGCGCCGGTCTGCGCCGAAAGTAGCAGCGACTCGCGTAAAACGACCACGTTGGTGAGACGTCTCGAAAAAGACGATCGGACTGGACGAAAACGACCGCTGAGCGAGCCGACTGCGCGACGGATTTGCGAAAATGACCGCACTTTGGGGCGTCCGCCACGCCCTTCCTTATGGGACCGATCGGGAAGCCAAACACCTCGATCGAAGCGTCTCGACCTCCGTGCACATTTAAGCGTAAGCCATTGTGACGGGGGTGGGAAAAATCGACCCGCAATCGCCCGGCGCGAAAGTCGAACTTTTTACCGAATGCGGACGTTGACGGACGCCCTTCCTATGGGACCGGATCGGCGCGTTATCCACCTCATCGAATCGTTATTTTTTTCTTCAAATTTACATACCAGTTGCCGAGCTCGACGCCATTTAAATTTTTTCAAAATTCGGCAAAAAAAAAAATGGCCGTCTGATCCGACTCTCGCCCGGCCCATTCGACGGCGTGATTTTTTCTGAAAATTTACATTACCGGTCTGGGGTTGGCACGTTCAACGGTGCGCCGGCAATTCGCCGCCGAAAGTCGGATTTTTCGACGGACGCCGGTCGTCCGCCGTAGCCCCTTCCGTCGCACCGATCCCGGCGCCACGGTCTGCGCCGAAAGCTTAGCATCGATCTTTCGCGTAAACGACCACGTTGGTGAGAAAGTCGAAAAAAGCCGATCGGGACTGGGACGCGAAAACGACCGCTGAGCGAGCGAATGCGCGACGGATTTGCGAAAATGACCGCACTTTGGGACGTCGCCAAGCCCTTCCTATGGGACCGATCGGGAAGCCAAAACACCTCGATCGAAGAGTCTGACCTCGTGCACATTACGCGTTAAGCCATTTGAACAAGGGGTGGAAACTCGAACGCAATCGCCCGGCGAAAGGTCGACTTTTTACCGAATTGCGGACGTTGCGACGCCCTTCCTATGGGAACCGATCTGGCGCGTTATCCACCTCATTTCGAATCGTTATTTTTTTCTTCAATTAAACATACCAGTCTGCCGAGCTCTGACGCCATTTTAAATTTTTTCAAAATTCGGAACAAAAAAAAAAAAATGGCGTCGATCGATTCTTAGCCCGGCCCATTCGACGCGTTATTTTTTTCTGAAAATTTACATACCGTCTGGGGTGC
Source organism: Sweltsa coloradensis (assembly GCA_024449915.1). NCBI lineage: Eukaryota > Metazoa > Arthropoda > Insecta > Plecoptera > Chloroperlidae > Sweltsa > Sweltsa coloradensis. The sequence goes on from JAMZAV010008360.1 coordinate 12,501, forward strand.
AAGTTCAAACGGGAGCGCCGGCAATCCGCCGCCGAAATCGGATGTTTTCGACGGGACGCCGGGCGTCGCAGTGCCACTTCGTTCGCCACCGATCGGCGCCCGGTCTGCGCCGAAAGTAACATCGATTCTTTCGCGTAAAACGACCACGCTTGTGAGAAGTCGAAAAGCCGATGCGGATGGACGAAAACGACCGCTGACGCGAGCGACTGCGCGACGGATTGCGAAAATGACGCACTTTGGGCGTCGCCCAAGCCTTCCTATGGGACCGATCGGCAAGCCAAACACCTCGATCGAAGCGTCTTCGACCTCGTGCATATTTACGCGTAGCCATTTTGACGGGGGTGGAAAAAAACTAGACCCGCAATCGCCCGCGGAAAGTCGACTCTTTTTACCGAATTTGCGGACCGTTGACGACGCCATTCTATGGGACCGATCGGCGCGTTATCCACTCATTCGAATCCGTTATTTTTTCTTAACTTACCTACCAGTTGCCGAGCTCTGACGCAATTTTAAATTTTTTCAAAAATGGAAAAAAAAAAATGGCGTCCGAATCCGCTTCTGCGCCGGCCTATTCGACGCGTTATTTTTTTCTGAAAATTTACATACCGGTCTGGGGTTGGGCCAAGTTCAAGGGGGCGCCGGCAATCCCGCCGCCGAAAGCGGATTTTTCGACGGGGACGCCGGTCGTCGCCGTGCCCTTCCGTCACACCGGCATCGGCGGCCCGGTCTTGCGCCCTAAAGTAGCATCGATCTTTTCGCGTAAACGACCACGTGGTGAAGAAACGTCGAAAAGCCGATCGGACGGACGGAAACGAACCGCTGAGCGAGCGACTGCGCGACGGATTGCGAAAATGACCCGCACTTTGGGGGTCGCCACGCCCTTTCCTAGGGCGACCGATCGGGAAGCCAAACACCTCGATCGAGCGTTCCGACCTCGGTGCACAATTTACGCGAAGCATTTGACGGGGTGGAAAACTCGACCGCAATCGACCGGCGAAAGTCGACTTTTTACCGAATTGCGGGACGTTGCGACCGCCCTTCCTATGGGATCGATCGTGCGCGTTATCCACCTCATTCGAATCGTTATTTTCTATCTTCAAATTCACATACAGTTGCCCGAGCTCCTGAAGCCATTTTAAATTTTTTCAAAATTCGGGAAAAAAAAAATGGAAGGTTCGATCGAACTTCTCGCCCGGCCCCAATTCGACGCGTATTTTTTTCTGAAAATTTACATACCGGTCTGGGTTGGCAAGTTCAACGGGGCGCCGGCAATCGCACGCGAAAGGTCGGATTTTTCGACGGACGCCGTCGTTCGCCCGTGCCCCTTCCGTCGCACCGATCGGCGACCGGTCTGCGCCGAAAGTATGTCATCGATCCCTTTCGCGGTAAACGAACCACGTTGGTGAGAAACGTTCGAAAAGCCGATCGGACTGGACGAAAACGACGCTGTAGCAGCGATGCGCGACGGATTGCGAAATGACCGCACTTTGGGGCGTCCGCCAACGCCCGTCCTATGGGACCGATCGGGAAAGCCAACACCTCGAATCGAAAGCGTCTCGACCTACCGTGCACAATTTACGCGTAAGCCATTTGACCGGGGGTGGCAAAACTCGACCCGCAAATCGCCCGGCGAAAAAAGTTCGACTTTTAGCCGATTGGCGGGGGACGGTTGCGGACGCCATTCTATGGGACCGATCGGCGCGTTATCCACCTCATTCGAATCTTTATTTTTTTCTTTCAAATTTACATACCAGTTGCCGAGCTCTGACGCCATTTTAAATTTTTCAAAATTCGGAAAAAAAAATGGCGTCCGATCGACTTCTCGTCCCGGCCCATTCGACGCGTTATTTTTTTTCTGAAAATTTACCTTACCGGTCCTGGGGGGTTGGCAAGTTCAACGGGGGGGGGGGGGGCGCCGGCAATCTCCGCCGAACAGTCGGATTTTTTCGACGGAACGCGGTCGTTAGCCGTGCCCTTCCCGTCGCACCGATCGGGCCCCGGTCTGCGCCGAAAGTAAGCATCGTTCTTCGCGTAAAGGACTACGTGGTGAGAACGTCGAAAAAAGGCCCGATCGGACGGACGAAAACGACCGGCTGATGCGAGCGACTGCGCGACGGATTGCGAAAATGACCGCCACGTTGGGCGTCGCCACGCCCTTCCTATGGGACGATTAGTGGAAGCCAAAAACCTCGCTCGAAGCGTCTCCCGACCTCGTGCACATTACGCGTAAGCCATTTGACGGGGGGGGAAAATGACCCGCAATTCGCCCCCCCTGGGAAAGTCGGACTTTTTACCGAATTGCGGACGTTGCGGAACGCCATTCCTATGGGACCGATCGGCGCGTTATCCCACCTTCATTCGGAATCGTTATTTTTTCTTCAAATTTACATACAGTTTCCGAGCTCTGACGCCATTTTAAATTTTTCAAAATTCGGAAAAAAAAAAAATATAAAAAATGCGGTCGATCGACTTCTCGCTCGGCCATCGACGCGTTATTTTTTCTGAAAATTTAATACCGGTCTGGGGTTGGCAAGTTCAACGGGGCGCCGGCAATCTGTCCGCCGAAAAGTCGGATTTTCGACGGACGCCGGTCGTACGCCGTGCCCCTTCCGTCGCAACCGATCGGCGCCCTGTCTGCGCCGACGAAAGTAGCATCGATCTTTCGCGTAAACGACAAGTTGTGTCGAAGAACGCCGAAAAAAGCCGATTCGGAATGGAGAAAACGACGATGATGCGAGCGAGCCTGCGCGACGGAGGATGCGAAAATGACCGCACTTTGGGGCGTCGCCCGCCCTTCACTATGGGACCGATCGGGAGCCAAACACCTCGATCGAAGCGTTCTCGACCTCGTCGCACATTTACGCGTAAGCTAAGCCATTTGACGGGGGTGGAAAAATCGACCCGCCAATCGCCCGCGCGAAAGTCGATTTTTACCGAATCCCTGCGGGACGTTGCGGACGCCCTTCCTATGGGACCGATCGGCGCGTTATCCACCCATTCTGAATCGTTTAGTTTTTTTCTTCAAAATTACATACCAGTGCCGAGTCTCTGACGCCATTTTAAAATTTTTTCAAAATTCGGAAAAAAAAAAAATGGCGTGGGGATCGACTTCTGCCCGGCCCATTCGGACGCGTTATTTTTTCTGAAAATTTACATACCGGTCTGGGGTTGGCCAAGTTCACACGGGGGCGCGGGCAATCGCCGCCGAAAGTCGGATTTTCTCGACGGGGACGACCGGTAGTCGCGTGCCACTTCCGTCGCACCGATCGGCGCCCGGTATGCGCCGAAAAGTAGCATCGATCTTTCGCGGTTAAACGACCACGTTGGTAGAACGTCCGAAAAGACGATCGGACTGAGACGAAAACGACGCTGGAGCGAGCGATGCACTGCGCGACGGATTGCCCCGAAAATGACCGCACTTTGGGGCGTCGCCACGCCCTTCGTAAGGGACCGATCGGGAAGCCAAACACCTCGATCGAAGCTATCTCGACCTCGTTGCACATTTACGCGTAAGCCATTTGACCAGGTGGTGGAAAACTCGACCCGCAATCGCCCGGCGAAAGTTCGACTTTTTACCGAATTGCGGGACGTTGCGAGCACTCCTATGGGACGATCCCCCCCCCCCCTTGCGCGTTATCCACCTCATTCGAATCGTTATTTTTTTCTCAAATTTACATACCAGTTGCCGAGCTCGACGCCATTTTAAATTTTTTCAAAATTCGGAAAAAAAAAAAAAATGGCGTTCGATCGACTTCTCGCCCGGCCATTCGACGCGTTATTTTTTTCTGAAAATTTTACCTACCGGTTCTGGGGTTGGCAAGTTCAACGGGGCGCCGGCAACGCCGCCGAAAGTCTGGATTTTCGAAGGACGCCGGTCGTCGCCGTGCCCTTCCGTCGCACCCGATTCGGCGCACGGTCTGCCCGAAAGTAGCATCGATCTTTCGCTGTAAACGACCACGTTGGTGAGACGTCGCAAAGCGATCAGGGACTGGACGAAAACGACCGCTGAGCGAGCGGGACGCGCGCGAATACGGATTGCGAAAATGGACCGCAATTTGGGGCGTCGCCCACGCCCTTCCTATGGGACGATCGGGAAGCCAAACACCTCGATCGAAGCGTCTCGACCTCGTGCACATTACGCGTAAGCCATTTTGAAGGGGGTGGAAAACTCGACCCGCAATCGCCCGGCGAAAGTCGACTTTTTACCGAATGCGGACGTTGCGACGCCCTTCCTATGGGACGATCGGCGCGTTATCCACTCATTCGAATCGTTATTTTTTTTCTTCAACATTTACATACCAGTTGCCGAGTCTCTGACGCCATTTTAATTTTTGAGAAATTCGGTGGAAAAAAAATGGCGTCCGATCGATTCTCGCCCCGGGGGGCCCATTCGACGCGTTATTTTTTTCTGAAAATTTACATCCCGGTCTGGGTGTTGGCAAGGGTGCAACGGGCGGAGCCGGCAATCCCACGCCGCCCGAAAGTCGGATGTTTCGACGGACGCCGGTCGTCGCGTGCCCCTTCCGTCGCACCCGATCGGCGCCCGGTCTGTCGCTGAAAGTAGCATAGTTCTTTCGAGAAACAAACACGTTGGTTGAGGAAAGTCGGAAAGCCGATCGGACTGACGAAAACAACATGAGCGAGCGGAACTGCTGCGACGGATGCGAAAAGGACCGCACTGTGGGGCGCGCCACGCCTCCTATGGGACCGATTAGGAAGCCAAACACCTCGATCGAAGCGTCTCGACCTCGTGCACATTCATTTTACGCGTAAGCCATTTTGACGGGGGTGGAAAAACTCGACCCGCAATCCGCCCGGCGGAAAGGCGAATTTTTACCGAATTGGGGACGTTGCGACGCCCTTCCTATGGACCGATCCGGCGCGTTATCACCTCAAATTCCGAATCGTTATTTTTTTTATTCAAATTTACATACCAGTTGCCGAGCTTCTGACGCCATTTAAATTTTTTAAAAAAATCCGGGAAAAAAAAAATGTGGCGTCTCGATCGACTTCTCGCCCGGCCATCGACGCGTTATTGTTTTCTGAAAATTTTTACAACCGGTATGGGGTTGGCAAGTTCAACGGGGCGCCGACCCAATCCCGCAGAAAGCTCGGATTTTTTCGACTGACGCGGTCGTCGCGTTGCCCCTTCCCGTCGCACCAGATCGGGAGCCCGGTCTGCGCCGAAAGTAGCATCGATCTTTCGCGTAAAACGACCACTTTGGTGAACGTCAAAAAGCCGATCCGGACTGGGGACGAAAACGACCGCTGAGCGAGCGACTGCGCGACGGATTGCGAAAATGACAGCACTTTGTGGGCGTCGCCACGCCCTTCCTAGAGGACCGATCGGGAAGCCAAACACCTCGATTCGAAGGAGTCCGACCTCCGTGCACATTACGCGGTAAGCATTTGACGGGGGCCGGGGTGGAAAACTCGACCCCAATCGCCGGCGAAAGTCGACCTTTTTACCGAATTGCGGGACGTTGCGACGCCCTTCCTATGGACCGATCGGCGCGTTATCCACATCATCGAATCGTTATTTTTTTCTTCACAATTTACCATACCAGTTGCCGAGCTCTGACGCCATTTTAAATTTTTCAAAATTCGGAAAAAAAAATGACGTCCGATCGACTTCTCGCCCGCGCCATTCGGACGCGTTATTTTTTTCTGAAAATTTACATGAACCGGTTGGGGTTGGCAAGTTCAAAACGGAGTGCGCCGGCAATCGCCGCCGAAAGTCGGATTTTTCGACCGGACGCCGGTCGTCGCCGTGCCCCTTTCCGTCGCAACGCTGATCGGCGCCGGGTCACGGGTGCGCCGAAAGTAGCATCGATCTTTCGTGTCAAACGACCACCGTGGTGAGAACGTCCGAAAAGCCGATCGGACTGACGGGAAAAACGACCCGCTGAGCGAGCGATTCCTGCGCGACGATGCGAAAATGACCGCCACTTTGGGGCGTCGCCACGCCCTTCTATGGGACCGTTCGGGAAGCCAAACACCATCCGTATCGAAGCGTCTCGACCTCGTGCCACATTTACGCGTAAGCCATTTGACGGGGGTGGGAAAAACTCGACCCGCAAATCGCCCGGCGAAAGTCGCAGCTTTGTACCGAATTGCGGACCGTTGCGACGCCCTTCCTATGGGACCGATCGGCGCGTTACACCTCATTCGAATAGTTTTTTTCTTCAAATTTAACATACCAGTTGCCGAGCTCGACTCCAATTTTAAATTTTTTCAAAATGGGGGGAAAAAAAAGGCGTTCTCGATCGACTTATCGCCCGGCCCATTCGACGCGTTATTTTTGTTCTGAAAATTTTACATACGGTCTGGGGTTTTGCAAAGTAAACGGGGCGCCGGCAAGCGCCGCCGAATAAGTCGGATTTTCGACGGACGCCTGGTCGTCGCCGTGCCCCTTCCGTCGCACCGAAGCGGCGCCCGGTCTGCGCCGAAAGTAGGCATTCGATCTTTGCGCAAACGACCACGTGGTGATGAACGTCGAAAAGCCGATCGGACTGGACGAAAACGGACGCTGATGCGAGCGACCGGCGCGACGGATGTGCGAAAATGAACGCACTTTGGGGCGTCGCCACGCCCTTCCTATGGGACCGATCGGGGAAGCCCCAAACACCTCGACGAAAGCGTCTCGATCCTCTGCACATTTACGCGTAAGCCATTTTGAAGGTGGAAGAAAACTCGGACCCGCAATCGCCTTTTTTTTTTTTTTCATTTTTTTTTGTGAATGTCGACTTTTTTACCGAATTGCGGACGTTGCGACGCCCTCCTATGGGACCGATCGGCGCGATCCACCTCATTAGAATCGTGATTTTTTCTTCAAAATTTACATAGCAGGTGACGAGCTCTGACGTATTTTAAATTTTTTCAAAATTCGGAAAAAAAAAAATTGGCGTCCGACCGACTTTCTCGCCCGGCCCAATTCTGACGCGTTATTTTTTTCTGAAAATTTACACACCGGTCTGCGGGTTGGCAAGTAAGTTCAACGGGGCGCGGCAATCGCCGGCCGAAAGTCGGTTTTTCGACGGACGCCGGTCGTCGCCCGTGCCCCTTCCGTCGACCGATCGGCGCCCCGGTTCCTGAGCCGAAAGTAGCATCGATCTTTCGCGTAAACGAACCGAGTGGTCGAGAACGTCGAAAAAGCGATTCGGGAATGAGAGAAAACGAACCCGCTGAGCGAGCGGACTGCGCGAACGGATTTGCGAAAATGACCGCCTTGGGGCGTCGCCAAGCCCTTCCTATGGACCGATCGGGAAGCAAACACCTTCGATCGAAGCGTCTCGACCTCGTGACATTTACGCGTTAAGCCATTTGGACAGGGGGTGGAAAACTCGACCCGCAATCGCCCGGCGAAAGATAAACTTTTTACCGAATTGCGGACGTTGCGACGCCCTTCCATGGGACCGATCGGCGCGTTATCCCACCTCATCGAATCGTTATTTTTTTCTTCAAATTTACATTACCAGTTGCCGAGCTTATGACGCCATTTTAAATTTTTTAAAATCGGAAAAAAAAAATGGACGTCCGATCGACTTCTCGCCCGGCCCATTCGACGCGTTATTTTTTCATGAAAAATGTACATACCGGTCTGGGGTGGCAAGTTAACGGGGCGCCCGGCAACGCCGCGAAAGTCGGATTTTTCGACGACGCCGGTAGTCGCCTGCCCCTTCAGTCGCAACGATCGGAGCCCGGTCTGCGCCGAAAGTAGCATCGATCTTTCGCGTAAACGAACCACGTGGTGAGAAACGTCGAAAGCCGATAGGATGGACGGAAAACGACCGATGTGCGAGCGAATCCTGCGCGACGGATTGCAAAATGGCCGCACTTTGGGGCGGTGCCACGCCATTCCTATAGGGAAAGATCCGGGAAAGACAAAAACACCCGATCGAAGCGTCTCGACCTCGTGCACATTTACGCGTAAGCCATTTTGACGGGGGTGGAAAACTCGACCCGCAATCGCCCCGCGACGAAAGTCGACTTTTTACCGATTGCGGACACGTCGCGACGGCCATCTATGGGACCGATCGGCGCGTTATCCACCTCATTGAAGTTATTTTTTTACTTCAAAGTACATACCAGTTGCCGCGTCTGACCCCCATTTTAAATTTTTTTCAAAAGTCGAAAAAAAAATGGTCGTCCGATCGACTTCTCGATCGGCCCATTCGACGCGTTATTTTTTTCTGAAAATTTAATACCGGTCGGGGTGGCAAGTTCAACGGGGCGCCGGCAAATCGCCGCGGAAGTCGGATTTTTTCGACGGACGCTCGGCGGTCGCCGTGCCCCTTCCGTCGCACCGATCGGCGCCCGGTCTGCGCCGAAAATTAGAATCGATCTTTCGCGTAAACGACCACGTTGATAGAAGAACGTCCCGAAAAGCCGAATCGGATGGACGAAACACGACGCTGAGCGAGGCGACTGCGCGGACGGAACGGATTCGAAATTGAACACGCCACTTGGGGCGTCGCCACGCCCTCCTAGGGGACCGACGGGAAGCCAAACACCTCGATCGAAGCGTCTTCGACCTCGTGCACATTTTACGCGTAAGCCATTTTGAAGGGGGTGGAAAACTCGACCCGAATCGCCAAGCGAAAGTCGATTTTACCGAATTGCGGACGTTGCGACGCCCTTCCTATGGGATCCGATCGGCGCGTTATCCACCTCATTCGACAATCGTTTTATTTTTTCTTCAAAGTTACATACCCGTCTGCCGAGCTCTGACGCCATTTTAAATTTTTTCAAATTCGGAAAAAAAAAAAATGGCCGTCCGATCGACTTCTCGCCCGGCCCATTCGACGCGTTAAGTTTTTTCTGAAAATTTACATACGGTCTGGGGTTGGCCAAGTTCAACGGGGCGTCGGCAATTCGGCCGCCGAAAGTCGGATTTTTTCGACGGACGGCGCGTCGTCGCCGTGCCCCTTCCGTCGCACGATCGGCGCCCGGTCTGCGCCGAAAGTAGCATCGATCTTTCGCGTAAACGACCACGTGGTGAGAACGTCGGAAAAAGCCGATCGACTGGAGAAAAGACCGCTGAGCGAGCGATGCGCGACGGATTGCGAAAATGACCGCACTTTGGGGGCGTCGCCACGCCCTTCCTATGGGACGATCGGAAGACAAGCACCTCGATCGAAGCGTTCTCGACCTCGTGCACATTTACGCGTAAGCCATTTTGGACGGGGGTGGAAAACTCGACCCCGCAATCGCCCGGCCCGAAAGTCGACTTTTACCGGAATTTGCGGACGTTGCGACGCCTTCCTATGGGACCGATCGGCGCGTACCACTCATTCGAATCGTTATTTTTTTCTTCAAATTACCTACCAGTTGCCGGGCGAGCTCTGACGGCCATTTAAATTTTTTTCAAAATTCGGGGGAACAAAAAAAAAATGGGTCTGATAGACTTCTCGCCCGGCCCATTCGGACGCGTTATTTTTACTGAAAATGATACATAACGGTCTGGGTGCACCAGCACCTCAAAGGGGCGCCGGAACAATCGCCGCCGAAAGTAGGATTTTTCGACGGACGCCGGCGTCCCCGGGGCCCTTCCCTCCCCCGATCGGCGCCCGGTCTGCGCAAAGTAGCACGATCTTCGCGTAAACGACCACGTTGGTGAGAAAGTCGAAAACCGAGGGGGGAAAAACCCGGGGGCCCCGCCGGGCGAAAATGCCCAAAAGGGGTGGGGCCCCCCCCAGGGAACCAACCAAAAAAAGTCGGGCCCCCCCTTTAGCCCAAAATTTTTACGGTGGTGGAAAACTCGACCCCCAATCGCCCGGCGAAAGTCGACTTTTTTCCGAATTGCGGCGTTGCCCCCTTCCGGCCGACGGAACCCCCCTTTTAATTTTTTTCTTTAAAAAATTTTTTTTCAATTTTTTTTTTTTTTTTAAAAAAAAAAAAAAATTTTTTTTTTTTTTTTTTTTTTTTTTTTTGGGGAAAAAAAGGCGCCCCATTTCCCCCCGGGGGGATTAGGTTTTTTCTGTTTCTGCGTTTGGGGTTGGAAAATTCAAGGGGCCCGGAACGCCGGGAAAGTCGGGCGCGGACCCGGGCGGCCCCCCCCTTGCGAGACGGGGCCGGGTTGGGGGAAATGACGACTTTGCGTAAAAACCCCTTTTGGGGGGGCCAAAGCCAAACTGGGCGAAAAAAAGGTGACGCATTTTGCAGGAGCCAAAAAAAACCGTTTTGGGGGTCCCCCCTTTCCGGAAAAGATAACCAAAACCCATGGCGCCCCTGGACATTTCCCCAACCTTTGCGGGGGGCTACCCCCTCCCCCGGGGAAATCGACTTTTTTTTTTGGGGGAAAGGGGGCGGCGGTTTCCCCCCCTTCGACGTTATTTTTTTTCTTTAAATTTAATACGTTCCGGTTTGGGATTTTTTTTTTCAAAAACGGGAAAAAAAAGGGGTCGCGACCTCGCCCCCCCTTTTTTTTTCTGAAAAAAACCGGTCTGGGGGGCAAGAAAAAGGGGGGCCCCCTCGCCCCCAAATCGGTTTTTTGAGGGGCGGGGCCCCCTCCCCTTGCGAACGACGGCCCCCGGTTGCGGGAAATGACGACTTTTAAACGCCCCTAAAGGGGCCCATCGGGCAAAAACACCTGACGGCGCGCCGACGGTGCAAAAACCGACTTTGGGGGTAAAGCCCCCATGGGCCGCGGGAAGCCCCAAAAACCCGATGGCCCCGCCTCTGACTTTCCCCCCCTAAACCATTTTACGGTTAAAATACCCAATGCCCGGGGGCGCTTTTTTTTCATTCGGGATGGGCCGATCGGCCTTTCCCCCATTCAAAGTTTTTTTTTCTTAAATTAAAATACGTTGCCGGTTGGCCCTTTTTTTTTTAAAACGGAAAAAAAAATTTTTAACCCCCCCCCCCAATTTTTTTTCGTTTCAAAATCGGGGGTTGCGCAACGGGGCCCCGAAAACCCGCGAAAACTTTTTTTGAGGACCCCGGGGGCCCTGCCCCCCGAAGGGGGGCCCGGGGGCGAAAGTGCTGATTTTGGAAACGAAAGTTGGGAGCTCCAAACCCCGGGGAAAACCCCGGGGGCGGGCCCACATTCGAAAAAGACGGGGGGGTCGCCCACCCCCCAGGGACCTTTGGGGAAACCCAAAACCCCCCCCCCGAACGTCCGCCCTTTTACTTTTTTCCCCCTTTTAAAAATCACCCCAATGCCCGGGGTCCTTTTTTTTTCATTCGGAAAAAAGGGCCGACGGGCCTTTCCCCCATTCGAAGTTATTTTTTTCTTTAAATTTCAACCGTTGGGTTGGCCCAAAATTTTTAAAAGGGGGGGGGGGCCCCCGGCCCCCGGGATTTTGCGCGATTTTTTTAAAAAATTCCGGCGGGGGGCGTTCAAAAACGGGCCCGGGGAAACCCCCCCCCCCGGAAAGTCGGAGACGGGCGCCGGCGGCCCCGGCCCCCCGGCACCCATCCGCCCGGTTGCGGAAAGGCATGCTTTCCCCCCCCCAAGGGGAAGGGAAACCGATCGGGCGCCCAAAACGACCCTAGCACACCCCCGGGGTGGAAAAACCGCCCTTGGGGCGCCAAACCCCCCCAGGGGGCGTGGGAAGCCCCCTCGATCGGCGTTCACCTCTGACTTTTTTCCCCCCTTTACGGGGGGGAAAAAACGACCCCAACCCCCAAAACAAAAAAGGCGTTCACGCCCTTCCGGCCTGCGTTTCACCCCCTTAACTTTTTTTTTTTCCCAAAAAACAACCGGCCGGAGCCCACGCCTTTTTTTTCCCCCGGTCGTCCACATTTTTCCCCCCGGCCCCAGGATTTTTTTGGGTTTAAACCGGTTGGGGTGGAAGTTTAAGGGGGGGCGGCCAACGCCGCCAAACGGGTTTTGGGGCGGGCGGGTTTCCCCTTGTCGCCCCGGGGGCCCCCCGGCTGGCCCCCAAAACCGATCTTTCGCGTCACCCGTTGGGGCCCCCGAAAAAGCCCGGGGGGGAAAAACCCCGGGGACCCCGGCGGGATTTCTACCGATGGGGGGCCCCCCACCCCTTCCCCTGGGGACGGGGGCAAAAAAATCATCAACGTTTTAATTTTAAAACCTTTTTCGGGGGGGAAAAAACCCCCCAACCCCCGGGAAAAAATTTTTCCGAATTCGGATTGCCGGGCCCCCCCTATTTTCCCATTTTCCCTTTGGGTTTTTTTTTCCCCCCCAAAAAAAGGGGGGTTTTCCCCTTTTTTTTTCCCCCCTTTGGGGGGGTCCCCAATTGGCCCTTTTCGGTTATTTTTTTTAAAAAACTAAAGGGGGGAAAAAACGGGGGGCCCCCAATCGCCGCCGAAAAGCGGTTTTTTTGGGGGGACGGGGTTTTGGGGCCCCTTTCCCCCCCCCCCCGGGGCCGAAATGCACATTTGCGTAAACAACGTTGGTGGGGAAAATCGAAAAGCCATCGGGGGGCGAAAAAACCCCGAAGGGGGGGCGCGCCCAAAAAGGGGCCGTTTGGGCGTCCCCCCCTTCCATGGGGGTCCCCAAAACCCCCCCGTGGGTTTTTCCTTAAAATTTTCCAAGAAGGGGTGGGAAAAAAACGCCCCCCCCAAATATTTTTTTCCGAATTTCACGGGGGGCCCCTCAAGGGGGCCCATCGGGGCGATCCATTTTTCCCATTTTTTTTTTTCCCCCCAGTTCCGATCGCGCCTTTTTAAAATTTTTTAAAATTTTAAAAAAAAAAAGGGGCGTCAAGCTTTTGCCCCCCCACGACGGTTATTTTTTTTTTAAAATTTCCCTACCGGTCTGGGGGTTTGGGAAAGTTCAACGGGGGGCCGGCAATCGCGCGAAAGTCGGATTTTTTGACGGACGCCGGTCGTCGCCCCTGCCCCTTCCGTCCACCGATCGGCCCCCCGGTCTGCGCCGAAAATAGCATCGATCTTTTGCGTAAACGAACCACGTTGGGTGAGAACGTCGAAAAAACCGATCGGACTGGACGAAAACGACCGCTGAGCGAGCGACTGCGCGACGGATTGCGAAAATGACCGCACTTTTGGGGCGTCGCCACGCCCCCCCCTAGGACCGATCGGGAAGCCAAACACCTCGATCGAAGCGTCTCGACCTCGTGCACATTTACGCGTAAGCCATTTTGACGGGGGTGGAAAAATTCGACCCGCAATCGCCCGGCGAAAGTCGACTTTTTACCGAATGCGGACGTTGCGCCCCCCTTCCTATGGGACCGATCGGCCGTTTTCCAAACCCCATTCGAATCGTTATTTTTTTCTTCAAATTTACATACCAGTTGGAAAATCTGACGCCATTTTTAAATTTTTTCAAAAATTCGGGAAAAAAATGGCGTCCGATCGACTTCTCGCCCCGGCCCCATTCGACGCGTTATTTTTTTCTGAAAATTTACATACCGGTCTGGGGGGTTTGGGAAGTTCAACGGGGCGGGCCCGGCAATCGCCGCCGGAAAGTCGGATTTTTCGACGGACGGCCGGTCCCTCGCCGTGCCCCTTCCGTCGCACCGGGTCGGCGCCCGGTCTGCGCCGAAAGTAGCATCGATCTTTCGCGGGAAACGACCACGTTGGTGAGAACGTTTGAAAAACGATCGGACTGGGCGAAAACGACCCCTGAGCGAGCGACTGCGCGACGGGTTGCGAAAATGACCGCACTTTGGGGCGTCGATTTACGGGCGTCCGGAGCCACACCTTCGGCGTTTATGCTGTGAACATTTGTACGCGAACCAGAGGGTTGGAAAAATTTCCCCCGGGAACCCCGGCGAAATCGGGCTTTTTCCAAATTGGACGTTGGCCCCCCCCTTGGGGGAAAGGGGATCCCTCCGGGTTTTTCCTTGGGTTCGACCCTTTTTTTTTTTTTTTTGCCGGCGGGGGGTTAAAAGAATATTTTAGGGGGGGGGTAATCCCGGGCACTTCCGTGTTGTAAGGCCCCACACCAGGAGGGATGTTAAAACCCTTTCCCTTCCGGGGAACACCCCCCCGGGTTAAGACTCCCAATGGAGGGGGTTAACA
>JAMZAV010008361.1:0-29674 GCA_024449915.1 Sweltsa coloradensis
TCGACTCTCCGTAGAGAAGAGGTGGTATTGTCTAGACTTCGTATAGGGCACACACGCCTAACACACGGATATCTCTTAACCAGAGAAAAGGTTATTCCCATATGTGACATATGTGATGTACCTTTAACCGTACACCATATGCTAACAGAATGTACATGCCTTGCGCATGCAATTTGATCTCTCCCAATCATATGAAGAACTTCTATCATATGATAACGGCGACAAACTTTCCAAATTTCTCATCCAAAGTAATCTATTTAACAAACTTTAATTAACTTCATACACATTTCTTTAATTACTTTAATTTTATTCCCATACATAACTTTTGTTTTGCTATTACTTGCGTCATCATTATTTCTTTGTTACTTATACACTTAGAAAACTCTTAAATAATAATAATAATAATAATAATAATATAATAATAATAATAATAATAATAATATAACACAATTTATTGGTCGGGACATTTCGCGCGTCGAATCTGCTTTAATTGCTTTTGACGTTTCAGCCCAACTGTGTGGGCTATCCTCAGAAAAACAAGATATTAATTCTAAAAACTTACAAAAATAAAAGCCCAGACAAGGCGTTACATAGAAAAACAAAATCACAAAACAAACAGTTACCATGACCAGGCCCCGCCTTCTATAAACATGCGTTACATTCTTATGAAGACTTCTTACACCCAAAATATCACATTTGAGAGTTTCTGGTACGTATACGATCACTTCGTCGGACTCCACTTTCTTGGGGCTGATCCAGTTCTGGGACAGGAGGACGAGAAGGTCTGTATTCGAAACCGGAAGTAAGATGTCGGGGATAATGCAACTATTTTAGATACGGCCAGCGTTGGAGTTGTCTTGAATCCTTTTCAATATCGGCGCCCACGACCGCTCAGCTTAAACCCAACATCACCATTAAAATTGTTTGGTGTTTGTCGAGTACAGAGTTAGATGAGCCTACCATGAACGTTTTGTCGAAAGGACTAAATTTTGCTGTCACTCCTAACCGTATTCCATTTGAAGAGATTATCAGTGGAGTAGAAGCGTCCTTGATTCGTCTGTCTGACGCTGAAGCAGAGGAAGTTCGACAAGAGACAACGAGAGTATTGAAAGCAGCGAAGCCTCCTGAAAAGAACCTAGTAAGCAGGAACAAATGGCAATCAAGAGACTTCGAGAGAATGATTCAATACGAGTTCTTAAGTCAGACAAGGGTAATTCAACTGTGGTGATGGATTTGGTCGACTACAGGCAGAAGATGGAAAATCTATTGCAAGGTAAAGCATACCAATTACTCCAACGAAGTCCTCTAAGCAGAATAACCCTTTTAACAGCAAAACTGATTAAAGAATCACCTCTGGATGCAGTGGTAAAAAAGGCGATAACCCAACACGATGGTAGAACGCCAAGGATATATGGTCTTCCTAAAGTTCACAAGCCAGGAGTTCCGTTACGTCCAATTGTAAACGCAATAGGTTCCCCTACCCATGAGTTGGCTCGCCACTTGGCTAAACAGATTCAACCACTTGTGCCAGAGACCAAGTCATACATTAAGAACTCGGTTCATTTTATTGAATGTCTTAAAGACCTAACATTCGATGACCAAGACTTGATGGTAAGTTTTGACATTGTGTCATTGTTTACTAATATTCCAGTGCCAGAAGCAATGAAGGTGGTACGGGAAAGAATTCCTTTGGCAAAACACATCTCAGACTTAATTCAACATTGTCTGGAATCCACATTCTTTGTTTTTGAGGGACAAGTGTATCAACAAACTGAAGGCACTCCAATGGGCAGCCCTTTATCTCCAGTAGTAGCCAATCTCTTTTTGGATGATTTCGAGTCCAAAGCACTGGACCCGACCAAACTGAAGCCAAAGATTTGGTTGCGATATGTGGATGACATCTATGCAGTTTGGCCACATGGTAGGGAAACACTACATGCATTTTTGGTCTATTTGAATAGCATCCATCCAAGCATTCAGTTCACTATGGAATTAGAGACGAATGGCCAACTAGCTTTTCTGGATATTCTAGTCACGAGAGGAAACATACCTGGCCACGCCGTTTATCGCAAGCCCACTCATACCAACTTGTACCTGCATGAGACATCCCATCACCACCCGCCACAGAAACAGTCTGTTATTAACACGCTGGTAACCCGAGCTAATAGACTGTCAGACGAAGCAAGTTTGGAAAAGGAAAAGGGTGTACTCAGAGAAGCATTATTAAACAATGGCTACAGTAATGCAACCATCAACAGGGCTTTGAAAAGGCCACAGAGACAAGATAACAGAGCGATAGTTGAAGATGAGGCTTACGTGAAGTACACGACGGACAGAATCGGTCGCATTTTAGCTAAAAAAGAGATCAAAACTGTTTATACTCCATGGAAAAAGGTAGCCAATTTGATGAAGCCAGTCAAAGATATCATTCCACTGCAAGAGAGTGGTGTTTACCAAATTCCTTGCAAGTGTGGGTTGGTTTATATAGGCCAAACATGCAGAACAGTGGGAACAAGACTAAAAGAACATAAAGCTCATTGTAGGCATGCTCGAGAAGAACAGTCAGCGGTGGCTAAACATGCTTGTGAAAATGTTAACAATCCAAGACATGAAATTCTGTTTGAGAGTGCCACAATAGTTTGCAAAGAGCCTCGTTTACTACCAAGATTGGTTAGAGAGTCCATTGAAATTGCTAAAACACCAAACAATTTTAATGGTGATGTTGGGTTTAAGCTGAGCGGGTCGTGGGCGCCTATATTGAAAAGGATTCAAGACAACTCCAACGCTGGCCGTATCAAAAATAGTTGCATTATCCCCGACATCTTACTTCCGGTTTCGAATACAGACCTTCTCGTCCTCCCTGTCCCAGAACTGGATCAGCCCCAAGAAAGTGGAGTCCGACGAAGTGATCGTATACGTACCAGAAACTCTCAAATGTGATATTTTGGGTGTAAGAAGTCTTCATAAGAATGTAACGCATGTTTATAGAAGGCGGGGCCTGGTCATGGTAACTGTTTGTTTTGTGATTTTGTTTTTCTATGTAACGCCTTGTCTGGGCTTTTATTTTTGTAAGTTTTTAGAATTAATATCTTGTTTTTCTGAGGATAGCCCACACAGTTGGGCTGAAACGTCAAAAGCAATTAAAGCAGATTCGACGCGGCGAAATGTCCCGACCAATAAATTGTGTTAATTATTTACCGGGCCGCGAAAGCCTTAAATTTGAAATAATAATAATAATAATAATATAATAATAATAATAATAATAATAATAATAATAATAATAATAATAATAATAATAATAATAATAATAATAATTTTTTTTTTTATTGTAGATACATTTCTTCCATAACCTTACATATTTCATACATTCGACCTTCCACAAACTGCGCATGCAGCTTATCTGTGGAACTATGTTTATTAAAGATAAGGATTTATTCACTTCTGAACACTTAACCTAATATAATTGAAATTTGATTTATTGAATTACCGACGGGGAGTCTAAAAAATAAAATGTGATAATTATAGAAAGTTAGACATTATGAATAAATTTATGAATGAAAAGAATAGAAAAAAAATGATAAATACATGAAAAACATAAAATTAAAAATCACATAACCACAATTTCCTCACTCAACTATAATATTGTTTTGAAGCAAATATGTCTTTAATTTAATTTTTATATCTCTAATGAATCTAATTCTTTAATTTCGGGAAGAATCTTATTAAAATATAACGGTACAGAGTAGCTTAACGATCTCTTCCCATATTTATTGTTAAAGGGTGGTAACTGGTAAATTCCTGCACTTTTGGCTCGAGTTGAAGGCTTGTGGTCAATAAGAATTTTATATTTTTTGTCAAAGTAATGCTTTAATAACAGCTTATAAACAAAGATTTCCCTAACTGGCAAAACATCAAATAGTAAATACAAATCCGAGACACATCTCCCATCAACGATTTCTCTTTCATTCATCATTTTTATAATTTTATTTTGTAATGATATTAAATTATAACTAGTAGTAATTATAATTATAATAATAATAATAATCAAACACACCATTAACTCATCTAGTCAATTGTCATAAACACAGGCGGCGCAATATGACCTAACCGGTTGAAGCGCCCTAGTCTCTCACGTCGTCGTCGTTACATTTGACTTTCATTATTTCAACCAAAGGTGATAAAATACCTTCGCAATTTTTAATTATTAAATTAATATTAAATGTTTATTATTCTCTTATGCAAATTTCACAGGTGGTTTTGGTCTCAAGCAAGTAATATTACAAATAATTTTTTTGTATCTATTACAAGTTAACAGTTAGTAATATTACTAACAATACTTACTATTATTTACTGGTATTTTCTATGTAAATTTACTAAGAAATACTAGGTATATTTAACTAGAAATTTTTTAGGCATACGAGTTTCCTAGATTTGTTTAGTAATCTTACAGATATTTTTATCAGTGTAGTTTCTCAAGTCGTCGTCGTCAGTTGGTATAGGGTTTCTGCCATCACTAAGTTGTGTGTTAGTAGTGAATGGCCACAACCGCATGCAGTTTGAGAACGGTCACAGTTTCAGTGATGATTTTGAGTTGAGATTTATAAATATTGGAGACGTTTCTCAACAAAATCAATAAACAAATGTCTTTAGCGTGTTTATCATATTGTAGGCCGAGTTCATAACCAGCAACACAAGAGCGAGATCAATGTTCCAGCATATTATATTCACCTATCAATGTTCGCCCGCCTGCATGAGCACGGGAGATGACTTGGCCCAGAGCATGGCTCTGCTTATCGTTAAAGGCAATTCAAGAGAAAAAGTCCACCTCGCAAACATCAGTTAGTAAGAGGGGAGTTTATTACTTCCCGAATCAAGAGGCGAGCTCTGGCAATCGTCGTCGGGGACCTTGCCCCCTTCCCTTGACGACCCCCCGGCGACGATGACAAAGACAATGACACCACGAACAATGACAAAGACAATGACGACCGCGACGTGAGAACCCCCCCCCACATTCTTCCCCTTTCCCGTGGCTGGTTCTGACCAGCATGGGCTACTTCTCCCCATATCCCCTATACTAGGCTAAAGTGGTGCATTATGACCTAACGGTTGACGCGTCCTTAATCCAATTAAAAAAAAAATGGCTGCTATAATTGTAAAAGGCTTGGAACGAGAAAAATTCCATAATGCAAACATCAGCTGGTAGGCCTTAAACGGGGAGTTTTTACTCTCCGAAACTCGAGGCGAGCTCTGGAGGTCGTAGTCAGGGAACTCCAGGACGACGACGACCATAGCAACATAAACGATGACAAAGACTGTATCGACCTCAACGTTTAAGCCCCCCTCCTATGGGTTAGAGTGGCGCGTTATGATCTAACTAGGAAAACGCTTAAGTCCAACCGCGTTGATGGGTGAGCTTTTCTGTAAGTTTTTAGTTTGCATGGGATCTCTTTAAAATTGCAAGTGCTTTTGGAACACATTGTAGGTGATTCGCAAACATAAGCTAGTAATAGGGGAGAACATAACTCCCCAAAAATAGATGCTAGCTCTGGGAATCGTCGTCAGGGACACCTCCCCCTTCCCTTGACGACCTCCCGCACGACAATGACTAGGACACAAGAACGATGACAAAGACGATGACGACCGCGACGTGAGAAACACCCCTTCCTCCCTCTACCTGTGTTTGGTTCTGACCAGCATGGGCCCTTCCTCCCCATTTCCTCTAGGCTAGAGTGGTGCATTATGACTTAACGGTTGACGCGTCCTTAATCAAAATAAAAAAATAAAAAAAAATTACACGAGTTCGGATTGAAGTTTCATTACATGTCAGTGAATGTAAAGTTTCTAGCACAACTGTTAATCTCGATATTTTTTAACCGACTACATTTATCATTTTTATTTTCGTGTTGTAGATTCAAAGCTAATTTTTTGTAAGAATCTTAGTCAGAGACAACAATTGCCTAGTTCAGATGATAATGACTAAATAGACGACGAGCATGACAACATGCACGAACAATGACAAAGTTGATGACGACAAACTCGTTGAAGCGCCCTAGTTTCTCACGTCATCATCACGGCTTGAGTACTTCTGACCAGCATGGATCTTTCATCCTTCCTTACATCCCCTAGCCAAAGTGGTGCATTTCGACCTAAAGGTTAACGCGCCCTTAATCAAAATAAACTAAACAACTAAATATGTAGTTTTGGTTCTGTTAGATTAAACAATACCCATTTCATTTCCATAAGAGATATGGATTTATGTAACTTATTCATATATTCATGCAGGTTGTATATTCAGGTACAGCCGTGTGATTGCGGTAGTTGATTACAATCAACTCCATCCTTAGCGGATTGTATTTGCTTCTTGATGCAAATAATTGCAGGTTGGAGCTAAATTACCAGGTGTGATTATGGTTATGATGTTTCACGCGCCAATACACAGGACCCATCATATGCACGTGCCAACAAGTTCAACCCCGCGTTCCCACGCGTCACTCCTTACGTTCCTCCCCTTTGGACCCGGGGTAGAATTGGCCCAGAGCATGGCTCTGCTAATCGTAAAAGGCGATTCAAGAGAAAAAGTCCACCTCGCAAACATCAGATAGAAAGAGCGGAGTATCTTACTCCCCAAACTAGAGGCGAGCTCTGGCAATCGTCGTCGGGGACCTTGCCCCCTTCCCTTGGCGACCCCCCGACGACGATGACAATGACGCAACGAACGATGACAAAGACAAAGACAATGACGACCGCGATTTCAGAAACCCCCTTCCTTCCCTTACCTGTGGCTGGTTCTGACCAGCATGGGCCCCTCCTTCCCCCCCTTAGGCTAGAGTGGTGCATTATGACCTAACGGATGACGCGTCCTTAATCCAAATAATCAAAAAAAAAATCCCTTTGGAAAAAAAAATATTTATAAACTAACTATAAAACAACATTATCACAGGAGACGCAATATAATATAACGGTTGACGCGCCCTTAAACCTAATGAAGTTCAGACTTCAACCCCCCCAATTTTGAAAGTCTTCAAGTCCACATCACGTTTCATGACGGCTTGGTGGATGACACATCAGAATCACACCTCTGCTTGTTACTGCGGCGCCCTCACGGGCACCTAGATTATCTTCTATTATTAATTATATTTTCTATTTATTCTCGCCAAGAGGGACAACCCAAAATAAACATAGGGCCTATTAGCCACACTTCATACCGCACTCATAACCTGTGTACCCCCATGCATCTGGGACCCGGGGAAGTATTGGCCCAGAGTTTGACTCTGCTCATCGTAAAAGGCGATACAAGAGAAAAATGACAAACCCCGAAACATTTGGTAGTAAAAGGGGAGTTAATTACTCCCAAAAACTAGAAGCGAGGTCTGGCAAAAGTTTGTAAGGGACCCTTCCCCTTTCCCTTGACTACCTCCTCGACGACGATGACAATGGCATGCACAATGAACGATGAAAAATGCATGAGTTTTCCCCCTCCCCATATCCCCTTGGCTATAGTTGTGCATTATGACCTAACGTTGACGCGCCCTTATGATTAATTAATCCTTGAATCATATAATAAACCTGTGTTCGGTTTAACTAAATACAATTGCACGGCAAACATTACTTGAACATGCCCGCGAATCCCCAAAAGAGAAAACGTTCTCTTATTTGATTTGTTTTGTACTTCTCCGCCTGTTGAACGTGCGGTGTTGGTACACGCCAAACACTTGTAGATGGCGTAGAGTGTCCTCTGCACAGCCGTCTCAAGTGAGCGCTCTGGCAGAAGAAACAGAAACAACAACAAGCGCTCTGGCAGCTCGCCAAGCTACGTCATACTTGCATAGATTTCTATGCACGAGGTATTTCACGTTGGAATAATCACCCAAACTCAATTGCATCTGAGCCTGGGGTAGAATAGGCCAAGAGCATAGCTCTGCTAATCATCTACAAGGTGATTCAAGAGAAAAAGTCCACCTCGCAATCATCAGCAAGTATGAAGGGTAGTATTTTACTCTCCGAAATTTGAGGCGAGCTCGGCAATCGTTGTCGGGGACCTTGTCCCCTTCCCTTGACGACCTCTTGACGATGATGACGACAATGACACCACGAACGATGACGAAGACAATGACGACCGCGGCGTGAGAACCCCCTTTCCTCCCTTAAGTCTTGGCTGGTTCTGACCAGCATGCCCCCCACCCTAGGTTAAAGTGGTGCATTATGACAACGGTTGACTCGTCCTTAATCCAAATAAACCCCCAAAAAAACTTCCCTAGACGACCTCCTCCTCGACGACTACGTCGACGACAATAATAACACGAACGATGACAAAGACCATGATGACAACGACATGACAAACCACTCCATTCCTCCCCCTTTCTGTGGCTGGTTCTGAGTTCTGACCTTCATTGGACTTTCCACTTCTTATCCTCTATAGGCGTGAATGGTGCAAAATGACCTAACGGTTGGCGCGCTTTTAAAGTTAAAACGTAATGAATAAAAAAATCCCCGAAACTAGAGGCAAGCTCTGGCAATCGTGTTCGAGGACATCTCCCCCTCCCCTTTGGCGACATCCCGCAACACGACGACGATGACAATGACAATACAAACGATAACAAAGAAGATGACGACGGCGACGTGAAAACCCCCCCCCCCATTCCTCCTCCTACCCGAGGATGGTTCTCTTATCCAAAATCCAGTATTCTGTGTCAGTTCCAGATAATTAGAGTGGATAATCACGCAACGATTGTTGGATTTGGGATATTGGAATCTTGGGATGTGGTGGAAAATAATAAATTGCAGAGTGTGATGCCCACATTGACTAATAAAATTCGCCCACCTGCCTCTCGACTATCACGTAGAGAGATGTCACACATCCATTTATTTATTCATTTCCATTCAAATAAATCACCTTATTTTCTTTTGCTTTTACTATCATCACCATCACTTTATTTCCTTTTATAAACTTAGAAATCAATATAACCATTAAACAAACCATAAACTC
Organism: Sweltsa coloradensis; assembly: GCA_024449915.1. NCBI lineage: Eukaryota > Metazoa > Arthropoda > Insecta > Plecoptera > Chloroperlidae > Sweltsa > Sweltsa coloradensis. The sequence goes on from JAMZAV010008361.1 coordinate 8,987, forward strand.
ATTTGCGGCGCAATATGACCTAACCGGTTGAATCGCCCTAGTTTCTCACATCGTCCTCGTAGATTACCGAATCGATTTTTTAAATCTTCCGTCTAAGATTGAGGTAGAATTTGTCTCAGATTATGGCTGTACTTATTGTAAAAGTCGAGGAAAGAGAGAAAGACCATCTCGCAAACATCAGCTAGTAATCGGTGTACTCCCTCATCCCTTTCCGGGCCCGGGGTAGAATTTGGCCATAATAGGCCAATCGCTATCATTTTTAGCATTTGCTTTTCTTATAAAAACTACGAAAACAATATGGAAACATACATCAAACTCAATTTATTAACTTTAAACTTACAATATCACATGCGGTGCAATATGACCCACATACGTCTCGACTCTCACGTAGAGAAGAGGTGGTATTGTCTAGAATTCGTATAGGCCACACACGCCTAACTCACAGATAAATCTTAACCAGAATAAAGGTTATTCCCATATGTGACACATGTAATGTACCTTTAACCATACATCATATGCTAGCAGAATGTACCATATATGATGCCTTGCGCACGCAATTTGATCTCTCCCAATCATATGAATATCATATCATTCTATCATATGATAACGGCGACAAACTTTCTAAATTTCTCATCCATAGTAATCTATTTAACCAAATTTAATTCAGATCATACACATTTCTTTCTTTTCTTTCTTTTCATTCACATACATGACTTTTAATTTGCTATTACTTTCATCGTCATCAATTTATTTTGTTATTTATACACTTAGAAAACAATCTAATCATCAAACATACCTGCATTAACTCTTCTCATTTACTTTCATTCACAGGCGGCGCAGTATGACCTAACCGGTTGAAGCGCCCGAGTTTCTCACGTTGTTCTCACTTCTGTCTGTTTTGTTTATTTGGATTATGGACGCGACAACCGTGAGGTCATAATGCACCACTCTAGCCCAAAGGGGTGGGGGAGGAGGGGCCCATGCTGGTCAGAACCAGCCACGGGTAAGGGGAGGAAGGGGGGTTTCTCACGTCGCGGTCGTCATCGTCTTTGTCATCGTTCGTTGTGTGATTGTCATCGTCGCCGGGGGGTCGTCAAGGGAAGGGGGCAAGGTCCCCGACGACGATTGCCAGAGCTCGCCTCTAGGTTCGGGGAGTAATATACTCCCCGCTTACTAGCTGATGTTTGCGAGGTGGACTTTTTCTCTTGAATCGCCTTTTACGATTAGCAGAGCCATGCTCTGGGCCAATTCTACCCCGGGCCCAGGCTGTCTGCAAAGCTTTGCTTATAGAGAAGTTCTACACTACACCACGGGGAGCGCTGGAGCACTGTCCAGACCGGAGCCGCGGTAAACTGGCGACTTTTACAACTCTCCTGCTCTTTCGGGACGTGACTTCCACCTTTCAACTTTAGCTTTCTAGGGAGTTGTACAGAACCAAGTCGGAATCAGGTCGTCCGCTAAGCCAGAATAGTTAACCATCACAGTTTGAAACACAGCTGGAACTACATTCAGCTGATTGAAAATTACTTTATTTATAAACAGCGCATTCGGTTTGCAAAAACTTATAAGCAACACGACATTACATCCACATGTGATTTACGGCAATGTGTACATAAAAGCAGCAGAATGTACCAAATTATATAGGATTCCTCGCGCTGCGCTTCTGTTATATGATAACGACCAAAAACTTTCTAAATTTCCTCTATCAAAGTTATCAATTTAACCGATTTTTATTTATATACCACACATTTACTTTTTATTCTTTTAAGTAGGCCTAATTTTCTTTTGCTATAACTATAATCCTCCGCCTACCCGTAGCTGGTTCTGACCAGCATGGACCCTTCCTCCCCATATCCCCTAGGCTAGAGTGGTGCATTATGACCTAACGCTTGACGCGTCCTTAATCCAAATATCCACAAAAAAAAAAACTGGGCTAGAGTGGTGCATTATGACCTAACGGTTGACGCGTCCTGAATCCAAATAAACCAAAAAACTATCTTTTATATTATTTTATTTTATTTTATAAATTTAGTAAACAATCTAATCAACCATCAAATACACCATGAAATCATATTAATCTTTATATTTTCTAAGCTTGGGTTAGAAATTAGCCCAGACCATGGCTCTGCTAATCTTAAATGGCGAGAGACGAGGAAACGTCTATCGCAAACATCAGCTAGGGTTCTAGTACTACGTCGCGTTCTTATCCAAATAAACTAAACTAAACCTTAAATTTTAACGCGCCCTAGTTTTTCACGTCGTCGTCATTGTAGTACTTATTTACTCAAACCCCGTTAGAATTTGCCACAGAGCGGTGCTTTGATGATTGTACAAGACGTAAACAGAGGCAACGGCCGTCTCGCAAACATCAGCTATAAAGGCCTAAGTGTGCAGGGGAGTAGTTTACTCACCGAAACTAGAGACGAACTATCTGTGGCAGGTCCTGATCAGCATGGGCCCCTCTTCCCCCCCCCCCTCCCTAGATAAGAGTGGTGCATTATGACCTAACGGTTGACACGTCCTTAACCCAAATAAACATAAAAAATCTAGCCGTCGACGTGAGAAACTCCCAACCTTCTCACCCCGTTCATGTTTCTGAATCTGTCCAGCACGGGTGTGTCCTATCCACATCTTTTAGGCGCATAATGTGCATAATGACCTCACGGTTGACCCGCCCTTAAACAATAACCTTGTCGAGGAACGGGGTCGAATTGACCCAGAGCATGGCTCTGCAAATCGTACGATGAGATTCTAGAGAAAAAGTCGAAGTCGCACCCCAACTCTGCTTGCTGTATAATGTGCCTGAGTGTGTAGAGCACCGTGGCTTTGCTGTGGCGCCCTAACGGACATTTAGATTATATAGTATTATTAGTTATGTTTTATATTTGTTTTCGCCAAGTGGGACAACCCAAAATAAACATAGGGCCAGTTAGCCACACATAACGGCACTCAGAAACCTGTGTATACCCCGGTCTGGGCCCGGGGTAGAATTCGCCCAGAGCATGGCTCTGCTAATCGTAAAAAGGCAATTTAAGAGAAAAAGAAACCTTACCAACATTAGCTAGTAGTAGGGAAGTATATTCCTCCCCAAAACTCGAGGCGAGCTTTCGCAATCATCGTCAGGAACACCTCCCCCTTCCCTTTGACGACCTCCCCGACGACGATGACAATTGACACAACGAACGATGACGACAAAAACGATAACGACCGCGACGTGAGAAACCCCCTTACCTCCCCCTACCCGTGGCTGGTTCTGACTAGCATGGGACCCTCCTTCCCATATACCCTAGACTAGAGTAGTGCATTAAGACCTAACGGTTGACGCGCCCATAATCAAAATAAACAAAAAGAAGCATGGGGCTTTCTACAAATATCCTTTGACTATAGAGTGGTGCATTTTGACCTAACGGTCGACACGCCCTTAATCCAAATAAACTTAAACCCTTCTTTACTCCCCCATACTCGTTAGGTTTTTTCTTATCCAAAATCCAGTATTCTGTTTCCTGTTCCAGATTTCAAGAGTGGATCCACGCAACGATTGCTGGATGTGCGACAGGTATGTTGTGATGTGGTGCAAGAAAATAAATCGCACAGTGTGATGTCCACACTGACTAATAAAATTCGTCCTCGACTCTCGACTCTCACGTAGAGAGGTGGTGGTAATTTAGGTAACAACATTTAATTCACATCAAATACATTTTCTTTTTTTATTCATTTCCATTCAAATAATTCACCTTTATTTTTTCTTTTGCTACTTCAGTTCAGTTCAGTTTGAGTGCAATAAGTAACATTTACTTTTGCTTGTTATAGTACCGGGTATATTTACCCTTAAAAGTAGAATAAAACATAATTCCAGAGGAGATAACGCTTTTACGCCATTATTTGGCAGAATTGAAAGACGGGGTCTTAGCTGCCATTCAGCTGAGTTTATCAGCAAGGAGCACGAAATACTTGACGAGAGACGGGTTCGGGAACCCAGTTCATTGATAGATCATCAGCATCATTTTCTTTCCTTTTATAAACAGAAAACAATATAACCATCAAACACACCACAAAACTTATTTAATTAACTTTAAATATCACAGGCGGCGCAATATGACCTAACCGGTTGAAGTGCCCTAGTTTCTCACGTCGTCGTCACTTTACCCGTATTTGTCTTCCGTCTGGGACCGAAATTGAATTTGGCTCAGAGCATAACTGTGATTATCGTAAAAGGCGAGGAAACAGATAAAATATATCTCGCAAACATCAGCTAGTATGAGGGGTACTCCCTGAAACTAAAGGCGAGCTCTGGCGGTTGTCGCTGTGGACCTCACCCTCTCCCGACCCGTCTGAGCCCGACCGTCTGAGCCCGGGTTCCCCCGTCTGGGCCCGGGCTAGAATGGGCCCAGAGCATGGCTCTGCTAATCGTAAAAGGCGATTCAAGAGAAAAAGTCTACCTCGCAAACATCAGCTAGTTCGAGCAGAGTATATTTTTTACTCCCCGAAACTAGAGGCGAGCTCTGGCAATCGTCGTCGGGGACCTTGCCCCCTTCCCTTGACGACCCCCCGGCAACGATGACAATGACACAACGAACAATGACAAAGACGATGACGACCGCGACGTGAGAAACCCCCCTTCCTCACCCTACCCGTGGCTGGTTCTGACCAGCATGGGCTCCTCCCCCCCCCCTTAGGCTAGAGTGGTGCATTATGACCTAACGGTTGACGCGTCCTTAATCCAAATAATCAAAAAATAATCCAAATCTGAGCCCGGGTTGAAATTAGGGTAGCATCTTCTTGTCTTATATAAACTTAGAAAATGAAAACAAACACATCAAACACAAATTATTAACTTACAACTTCACATGCGGATGCGGTGCAATATGACCTTCCCGGTATAAGCGTCCTAGTTTCTCTCGTTGTCGTCGTTCCTTTATCAGCAATATTCTAATAGAGAAGTTCTACACTACACCACGGGGAGCGCTGGAGCACTGTCCTGACCGGAGTCGCGGTAAACTGGCGACTTTTACAGCTCTCCTGCTCTTTCGGGACGTGACTTCCACCTTTCAACTTTAGCTTTCTAGGGAGTTGTACAGAACCAAGTCGGAATCAGGTCGTCCGCTAAGCCTGAATAGTTAACCATCACAGTTTGAAACACAGTTGGAACTACATATTTTAACTGATTAAAAATAACTTTATTAATAACATGTCATTCCGTTTACAAAAACGTATAATCTATGTGAACAAAACGCATCAGAATGTACCCAATTATATATGATTCCATTCGCTGCACTTCTATGAATGATAACAACTACAAACTTTCAAACTTTCGCAACTCCTCCACATATCCCCTACGCTAGAATGGTGAATTTAAAAATCTTCCCCGACGACGATGACAAAGACGATGATGACCGCGACGTGAGAACCCCCCATTCCTCCACTTATCCGTGGCTGGTTCACACCAGCATGGGCCCCTCCACCCCATATCACTTAGGCCACAGTGGTGCATTATGACCTAACTGTTGACGCGTCCTTAATTTTAAAAAAATAATCCCCCTCCCATATCTCCTAGGCCAGAGAGGTGCATGAGAGGTGAACGGATGACGCGTCCTTAATCCAAATAAACCCAAAAAATTAACAATATTTAATACACATGATACACATTTCTTTCTATCTTTCTTTCATTCTTTCTTTCTTTCTTTCTTTCTTTCTTTCTTTCTTTCTTTCTTTCTTTCTTTCTTTCTTTTAGATTAAATAATTAAATACATTTTATTTAGAGTCTACCCACTCAGTTATAGAACTGATTTTCAGTGGGGTTATACATACATATACATACATAACTTTTGTTTTGCTATAACTATCATCATCATCATTTATTTTCTTATAAATACATCACTAAGAAAACAATCTTATCATCAAACACACCATTAACTCATATCATCAGCTTTCAATATCACAGGTGGCGCAATATGACCTAACCGGTTGAAGCGCCCTAGTTTCTCACGTCTTAGTCGGTGTATGCTACTGTACTGTACTGTATGTCGGTGTATGGCGAGCTCTGGCAATCGTCGCCGGGGACCTTGCCCCTTCCCTTGACGACCCCCGGCGACGAAGACAAAGACAATGACACCATGAACAATGACAAATACAATGACGACCGCGACGTGAAAAACCGCCCTTCCTCCCCTCCTTCCTCACCTTTCTCTCCAGTCTGGGCCCGGGGTAGAATTGGCCCAGAGCATGGCTCTGCTAATCGTAAAAGGCGATTCAAGAGAAAAAGTACACATCGCAAACATCAGCTAGAAAGAGCGGAGTATCTTACTCCCCGAAACTAGAGGCGAGCTCTGGCAATCGTCGTCGGAGACCTTGCCCCTGGCAATCGTCTTGACGACCCCCCGGCGACGAAGACAAAGACAATGACACCACGAACAACGACAAAGACAATGACGACCGCGACGTGAAAAACCCCCCTTCCTCCCCTCCTTCCTCACCTTTCTCTCCAGTCTGGGCCCGGGGTAGAATTGGCCCAGAGCATGGCTCTGCTAATCGTAAAAGGCGATTCAAGAGAAAAAGTACACCTCGCAAACATCAGCTAGAAAGAGCGGAATATCTTACTCCCCGAAACTAGAGGCGAGCTCTGGCAATCGTCGTCGGGGACCTTGCCCCCTTCCCTTGACGACCCCCCGGCGACGATGACAATGACACAACGAACGATGACAAAGACGATGACGACCGCGACGTGAGAAACCCCCCTTCCTCCTCTTACCCGTGGCTGGTTCTGACCAGCATGGGCTCCTCCTCCCCACCCCCCTTAGGCTAGAGTGGTGCATTATGACCTAACGGTTGACGCGTCCTTAATCCAAATAAACCAAAAAACCTCTAGACACTAGAGAGGCGCATTTTGACCTAACGGTTGACGCGCCCTAGTTTCTCACGTCTTAGTCGGTAAATGCTAAGGCTACGTTTTGCTTCTGGTTGTTGGGGACATCTTCACCTCCCCTTGACGACCTTCCGAACGACGACGACCATGACACCACGAACGATGACAAAGACGATGACGACCGCACCACGAGAACCCCTGCATTACCTTAACCTCTATCCGTAGCTGGTTCTGATCAGAACGGGACTTTCGTCCCAACAACCCCATAGGAAAGATTGGCGCTTTATGACCATATGGTTAACGGGTTCCTTATCCAATTAAACTAAACTATACGCTGATCAGTTGAAGCACTCTGGTTTCGTACGTCGTCGTGAGCGCTTCAACTGATGAGCGTAAAGTATAGTTTAGTTTTATTGGATAAGGAACCCGTCAACCGTATGGTCGTATGGTCGTATGGTCATACGTCGTCGTCCCCGTCTGGACCCGGGGTAGAATTGACCCAGAGCATGGCTCTGCTAATCGTAAACGGCGATGCAAGAGGAAAAGTCCACCTCGTACATATCAGCTAGAAAGAGCGGAGAATCTTACTCCCCGAAACTTGAGGCGAGCTCTGGTAATCGTCGTCGGGGACCTTGCACCCTTCCCTTGTCGACCCCTCGACGACGATGACGACAATGAAACCACGAACGATGACTAAAGACAACTACGAGCGCGACGTGAGAACCCACCTTTTACCCTTTGCTGGTTCTGACCAGCATGGGCCCCTCCTCCCCATATCCCCTACCCCGTCTGGGCCGGGGTAGAATTGGCCCAAGCATGGCTCTGCTAATCGTAAAAGGCGATCAAGAGAAAAAGTCCACCTCGCAACATCAGCTAGAAAGAGCGGAATATCTTACCCCCGAAACTAGAGCGAGCTCTGGCAATCGTCGTCGGGGACCTTGCCCCTTCCTTGACGACCCCCGGACGATGACATGACACAACGAACGATGACAAAGACGAATGACGACCGCGACGTGAGAAACGTCCCCCTTCCTCCTCTTACCCGTGGCTGGTTCTGACCAGCATGGGCGCCGTCCATCCCCCCCCCCCCTTAGCTAGAGTGGTGCATTATGACCTAACGGTTGACGCGCTTAATCCAAATAACAAAAAAAAAAAAAAAAACAAAACAAACCAAACAATGTGCATTATGCCTAACGGTTGACACGTCCTTATCCAAATAAACAAACCAATAAATCCAAATATTTCTTCAACCCCCGATTTGTCCAGGGTTAAAATTTTGCACAGCTTTGCTATGATGATCGTAAAAGACTTAAACAAAGGCAATGCTCGTCTCGCAAACATCTGCTTTGTAGGATAGTATGTTACTCTCCGAAATAGAGGCGAAACCTGGCCGTCGACGTCACAAACTCCCACCCTTCCCACCCCTTTTGAGTGTCTGGATATGTCCAGCACGGGTCTGTGCTATTCACATCCTTTAGGCTAGAGTGGCGCATAATGACCTTACGATTGACCTTTCCTTTAACAATTAAAATGAAAAAAAAAACATAGTATAAGAAACATCGTTTTTTTTTGTTACCTTCTTTAATGTTTACTGATTTGAAAAAAATATGATAATATCCAGGTCAGTAAGTGAGTGCATCTATAATAAACATTTATTTTCCTTACATTTAAAATTACTTTATGGTGTTGGAAGGCCTATCGTAAAGAGAATGTAAAATTCCTGTAATTGTATTACATAAATAGTTTATTAATACCTTAACAGTTATTATTCCTGGCAAAGATAATAACACTCCTGCTGAATACAGTGCAATTCCATTTCCTTAATTATAAACAGCTCATTACTCCCTCGACTTTGAACACAATGTCAGGGTCAGTGTCACGCCCGACTTAGGTCAAGGGTGACGCCCTCTGGTAATGAGACGAGTATTGTAGGTTGGTCACGCGAGCACCACACTTCGTGGTAGGCCTAATAGAATCTACTTGGTCATACTCGCATCTGGTACGAGGAAATGACCAACAACATACAATAATATGCCCTGGAGAAAACGGCGACGAATTTTTTAAATTTCTCACTAAACGAATTCGTCTGGGCCCGGGGTAGAATTGGCCCAGAGCAAGGCTCTGCTAATCGTAAGAAGGCGATTCAAGAGAAAAAGTCTACCTCGCAAACATCAGCTAGTAAGAGGGAAGTATCTTACTCCCCGAAACTAGAGGCGAACTCTGGCAATCGTCGTCGGGGACCTTGCCCCCTTCCCTTGACGACCCCCCGGCGACGATGACAATGACACAACGAACAATGACAAATACGATGACGACCGCGACGTAGAAAACCCCCCTTCCACCCTTACCCGTGGCTGGTTCTGACCAGCATGGGCCCCTCCTCCCTCCCCCCCCCCTTTAGGCTAGAGTGGTGCATTATGACCTAACGGTTGACGCGTCCTTAATCCCAATCCCAATTAACCTTGCTCCTTCCCTTGACGACCCCCCGGCGACGATGACAATGACTGACACAACGAACGATGACAAAGACGATGACGACCGCGATGTGAGAAACCCCCTTCCGCCCCTTACCCGTGGCTGGTTCTGACCAGCTTGGGCCCTCCTCCCCACCCCCCTTAGGCTAGAGTGGTGCATTATGACCTAACGCTTGACGCGTCCTTAATCCAAATAAACCAAAAACTATTCGGCAAAAAATAATTATCACATTTTTGTGTTTAGGTTTCCATTGGCCCAGAGCATGGGTCTGCTCTACAAGGCGATTCAAGAGAAAAAGTCCACACGCAAAACATCATTTGGTAAGAAGGGAAGTTTAACTCACTCCCCTAAACCAGAGGCGAGCTCTGGCATTCGCCGTCGGGGCAACCTTCTTTTTTCCTTGACGACCCCCCCCCCACGCCCCGTCTGGGCCCGGGGTAGAATTGGCCAAGGGCATTGCTCTACTAATCGTAAATGGTGATTTAAGAGAAAAAGTCCACCTCGCAAACATCAGCTAGTGAGAGGGGAGTATATTACTCCCCGTAACTTGAGGCAAGCTCTCGCAATCGTCGTTGCGGACACTTTCCCTTTCCTTTGACGACCTCCTTGACAACGATGACAATTCACACAACGAACGATGACGATGACAAAGACGATTACAACTTTACGTGAGAAACCCACACCTTTCCTCCCCTATATACCCGTAATTGGTTCCGACCAGCATAGGAACCTCCTCCCAATATTCCCTTGGCTAGAGTGGCGCATTAAATAAACCAAAGGGTTTTTACGCTCCTTTAATCCGAATAAACTTTTACCTTGACGACCTGCCCGACGACGATGACAATACAAAAAACGAACGATACAAAGCCGACCCAAAAAAACCACGAGTGACCCCCTTTCCCCTTTCATCTACAAACCCCTTTTGGTTTGGTTTTCTCCCCGTCTGCAAATGGGGGAAAAAGAATTGGCCCAAGATGGCATTAAAGGGAGAAAAAGTACCCCTCGAAAACACCAGCTATAGTACATCGGGTGTTTTTGCTCCCCGAATTGGGGACCCTCGGGCAATCTTCGTGGGGGGCCCATTTCCCCCTTTCTCTTGACGACGCCCCCGATGACAAATAACAAAAAACAAGGGGAAACCCCGCAATACAGAAACCCCCCCTTCCCCCCCGACCCGTTGGGGGTTTTCTACCAGCAGGAGCACTTTTTTTCCCATTTTCCCCAAGGAAAGGGTGGTGCATTTTGACCTAAGGGTTTGCCCGCGTTTTTAAATTTTAAAAATTCCCCCAAAACCCTGACCAGAAATGTCCCCTTCCTCCCCACATCCCCTTGGCTAGAGTGGCGTATTAGACCTAACGGTTGACGCGCCCTAAATCCAAAAAAACCCAAAATAAAATACAGCCGGGGAAAAGGAAAAGGTCCCTTTTTTCTTTTCCTTCCGGCGGGGGGAAACGGGAAGCAAGGTGAAGGGTGCACATATGGTAGTGGGGGGGATGTTTGGATTGTACAGGGGGTTTAGTTTGAAAATCTTTTTTTTTTTGCATTGACTTGGTCCCCCAATTTTCCCCCTTTCCCAGCCTTTTCCCCCAAAGCTTTTGGCACTTTAAATTTTTTAAAAAAATTTAAATACAAAAAATAATCCAAAATTAACATGCTCGAAATTTTTTTTATCAGCATGGTGGTGTCTTTCCCACAACCCCGGGCCCTTAAAATTGGGGAAAACGTTTGACGCCCCCCTTAATTTTTTTTTAATTTTTTAAAAAAACCCAAACGATAGAGTGTATCAAACTGGCCTAAAACCACACCCTCCGCCCGGGCCCCCTTTTACCCCTACACAGCCCGTTCAAGCGGGCGCTTTCAAATTTATCGGCCCTGGGGGCATAAAAGGGGTTTTTGAAACTAGATTGCCCCCGTTTTTTAGCGGTCAACGGCAATCTTTGCAAATGCGATTGAGCCCCCTCAATGGGGGGTCCCCCCCCTTCCATGCATACATGCATCGCGTTTTTTTTTTTACAATTTTACACTACTAACCCAAACACCTTCTTGTGCATTTTTTTCATCTTTTCCTGCTAGAAACACGGGGCATATTTTTATAATATACACGGCCCGGTATTTGTTCATTCTTTACTCTATGTACTCCTTGTCAAAAGAAACCCAAAACACAACACTAGTTTTAAATTAAAAATTAACTAGGGTTGTAAGGAATAAAACATAAAATTGTATACCCAAGTACTGATGTCAGCAAAGGTAGACAAGTACCAAACGATTTTAATTTTCATACCATTTGTTCTAAAACATAGTTTTTATTTGTTAGTATTAAAAAAAATCCAATGTGGAAATTGAATAGGAAAAACGGGGTAAAAACCTCATACATGTTATTTTTCCATCCCATTCCCTTGAAAAAACTAAAAAATTTAAATTTTTTTTTTTAAAGGGGAAAAAGCCCACCTGAAAACCATCGGGCTAGAAAGCGGAGAGTTTTATACCCCCCCCAAACCCTAGAGGGGGAATTTTGGGCCCAACCCGTCGTGGGGAACCCTTTCCCCCTTCCCTTGACGCCCCCCCGGTGCCGTGACAATGCAAAACAAAACGAGGGAACAAAGACGAGGGACAAAACGGGGACGTGGGGAAACCCCCCCCCCTTTACCCGGGGTTTGGTTTTCTAAACCAGCATGTGCCCCCTTCCCCCAAACCCCCTTGGCTGAGTGGTCCCTTTTTATGACCCCCGGTTTTGAGGGCGTCCTAATCCAAATAAACAAACAAATTTTTAAATTTCAATTATATCAAAAAGGTTTTCGATTAAAAATCTTTTAAATTTTTTAATTTTTTGCAAAAACAGTGTTGGGGATTGTATTCTAAAGAGCCCAAAATGTCGTGCCTATTTGTAGATGCCGGGGGAACCCTTTCTCCCGAGGGGGAAAAATTTACAACACTCAATTAAAAACACGTCAAAATTGGTTGAACAATATAAATTTAAAAAAATTTTTGGCTAGAAAGGGGGGGCACGTTTCCCTCCCAAAAAGTTTCAGTGCATTCACTTTTTCGCCCTTCAAGGAATTCAAAAGGGACCCACAACTCTCTTTTAAACCCAATATAAACTTAAATTTCAAACCACATTTTTCCCCCCTTCTGGGCATGGTGTTTAAACAAAAATTTAAAATTGGAAAAAACCCTTGTTGATTTTACGAAAAAGATAAAAGGTTGAAAATAAACCCTATTAAAAAGTTCTCAGAAATTTCATCGTGGGATGCAGATGGGACTTGCATGTTGAAAATTTTCCGGATCTCTATTTTTGCTCCAAGAGGGGACTTTTGGAGTTTTCGTATACTCTTCAGCAAGAAACCCCAACCCCTTAAACTTCTAGACATGTCCCCATTGGGGTCTTCGTTTTGTTTCTTGGGCATTTGAAAAACCCGGTATTTCCAGCTTGTATGCCGAGTCAGGTGTGTCCTCCTTTGGCAAAAACGGCGAAAACCTCTTGATGGGTACGTACGTAATAAAAAATTAAATCTTTTTGCCAAAACCATCCATAAAATCGTGATTTTTTAAATGGAAAAAAATGTCGACACTTTGATAAAAAACCCGGGAGGGGCAACCCTTCCAAAGGGGTAAGGGAAACTTTTTTTAATCTTTAATTTTAATCGCCAAAGTTTTTAATTTTGTTTTTAGAAATTTTCCCCGGGCCCTGGTCACACCAAGCCGATTATTCTTTAAATTTTTCTTTTTGAAAAAAAACCCTTTTTGCGATAGTGTATTAAAAAAATTTATTTTAGAAAGTTTTTCCATAAACAAAAAGGTTTTTTTGGTTTTCCCAGATGGCCCCAAAAATTAAACAAAAAGGGTTGGGAAAGGGGCCCTTAATTGCTCCCCTTAACAAACCTTTTCCCGGCTAAGCGCCCGGTGTGCCTTTTTTCATGCGATTTATTTGCCATCCGTGAAGCTTTTAAAAATAAAATTCTACGTTTCGTTGTGGAAAATTTATTTTGGTTTCAGATAGTTTTAATTTCATTTCAACAAATAAAACTCATGTATTCTAGCCCATCTTTTGGTACAAGAAACCCAAATCTTTTTAAAAAAAAATAACCTGTAAGGGATATAATAACAATAATAATAAAAATTTAAATAATAATAACAATAATAATAAAAATAATAATAATAATAATAATATAAAAATAAAAAATAAAAATAATAAAATAATAATAAAAAAAAATAAAAAATTTTAAAATTGTAATTAAATAATAATTAAAAATAATAATCCCAAAAAACCCCAAATTTACTCATCTAGTAAATTGTCAAAAAACCCCGGGGCGGCGCAATATGACCTAACCGGTTGAAGCCCCCTAGTTTCTCACGTCGTTCGTTGAAAAGGGATATATAAAAAGGATTTTTTGGCTGGATACCTGGACACGGGGGGCATAGGGGGAAATAAAACACGCTGCCCGGGCGCAAAGGGAAAGGGCTTCCCACCCTTTGGGCGACGTTGATTTCAATCTCGTTCCATTTTCCAGATGTTAGAGTGGTTTCAAAAAAAGATTGTTGGTTTTGGCGAAACATTTTGGGATGTGTGCAAAAAAACAAATTGCGAAGGGGATGCCTACTTGACTCAAAAAATTTTCGTCCCCCCTTTACGTTTTCGACTCTCACGTAGAGAAGAGGTGGTTTTGTCTAAAATTGTATAGGCCCAACCCCCGGCCAAACTCAGGGATTCTTTTAAACCCCCAGAGAAAGGGTTATTCCCATATTGACACATGTGATTTAAACCTTTTAAACCGTACTTCAATTTTGCTGGCAAATGTCCAAATTTGAGGGCCTTGCCCCACGAAATTTGGGAATCTCTCCCAACCATATGAAGAACTTTATCATATGATAACGGCGAAAAATTTCCAAAATTTTCCTCACCCAAAAATTTATCTATTTAAAAAAATTAAATTCACATCATAAAACATTTTTTTTCTTTTCTTTATATTCTTCACATGCATAACTTTTATTTTGCTATTAATTTCATCATCATCAATTTATTTTTTTTATTTAACTTTTAAAAAAACGTCTAATCAATCAAAAAAAACCCTTTGCATTAACTCGTCTTCTATTTTCTTCCCAGGGGGCGAAAATATGACCAACCCGGTTGAAGCGCCCTGGGTTTCTCACGTCGTCTTTGGGGTTTTTTCTTTAATTTTTCCCTTTACAAAGGAAAACGCTTAAGTCCCGTCGCGTTGAGGAGAGATTTTTTTTTTTTTTTTTAGTTTGCTTTGGGTTTTATTTACTTAACCCAATCCCCTTTTGAACGCTTTGTTGGTGATTGGTCAATTTTCTATTTTTTAACCTGTAAAATTGGTTTTAAAAAACCAAAAAAAAAAACTCATTTTAAAACCCCCCTTTTTATTCTATGGATTTTGGGGTTTAAATTTTTTAACTTTTTCTTACAAAAAGCAATACATCACCAAAAACCTTTTAAATTTTTATGTGAAAATATGAAAATTGTAGCCCCCCCCCTTGGCGAATCGGCCCAAAAGTCGACGAAAATATCCCCCACTAAAATGAAAAAAAAGTTTTAAAAAAAAAATGTATTTAAGAGAAATAATTTTTTTTCGATTGTACCTAAAAACAATAAACCTCAAGTTTTAGAGATTTTGAAGGTACCCTTTCCAATTTTACAAGATCGGATATTTCCCTTTGCCTGGTAAAAGAGTTAAAAAAACAGGGCAGGGAAAAAAAAAAAAACAAAAAAACCCCTCGAGCTAAATTTTTTGGGGGGGCATGGAAAAGGGAAATCTTCGTTCGCTTTACCCAAAACTGAAAAATTTAAAAGAACAAAGATTCAAATTTAAATTTTTTTACTTACAATTCACAGGATCCCCAAATTTTGGGCCTACCTTTTTTAAAAACTGTCGTTTCTCTCCCGGGCGTTTTGTTGCCAATAACTACGAGGGGTGACTTTTTCAAGGGTGTAATTTTAGACACCTTGACAAAAACCCCTTTTTTAAAAAAGACGCTTTTTTTTTTTTTTTATTTTTAAATGTCCCCTGTCCACCCATTTTTTTAGAAAGAACGCATTTCAATTTCAGCCAATTTTATTAATTTAAAGGGGGTTATTTTTGTTATGTTCAATTTAAAATATAAACTTAGTCTTATTAAGTCCCTATTTTGAGCCAACATCCATTGTACCACCAGGGCCGAACAGAATTTAATGTTCAATGTTTTGGGAAGCCTTTTTCAATTAAAATTTTTACCAATAATGGTGTAAAGATTATTTTTAAAATTTTTGTTTTTTCGTCGTTATTTATTTTTTCCCAAAATATGGGTTTGCTTTTGTAAATGGCATTCAAAGGGGAAAAAGTCCACCTAGCCAATATCAGCTAGTTTTAGGAGAGTATTTCCAGAAACTTTGAAGGGGGAGCTTTTTTCGGGCATCGTTTAAACTTTCCCCTTACCCCTTTAAGACCTCCCCAGGATGGGGGACCACGACGTGAAAATCCCCTATTTTCCCCCCCCTTAAAACCGGGGCTTTTTCCCATCCATATCCCCTATAGGCGCGCATTAAGGGCCCTTCACCATACATTTTTCAAGCGATTTCTTTTAAAGGAAAGGGTTTAAATTTTTAAATTTTTTTTTCGTTTTTATGAAAAAACGATGGGGGGGGACACAAATGTTTTAGTTTCTACAAACAAGTTTGCTCATTGTTATTTTGCGTTCCTTTGCAGCCGACGGGTCGTCCGACCCCCATTGGGGTTATGGTAATAAAACCTTTTCGGGCAATCACTATAGCGCGTCCCCCTCCCTTAAAATACCCCAAAGCGGTGATTAACAAAAATCCGAGATACTGCAAAGGTTTAAAAGGGTTTCTCTCGATGCTGGGAGAAAAGCGCGTCTGCTAATTCCCTTTTATCATTTTCAATTTAGATTTTAAATTTTATTGTTTTTAAAAGGGGAAATGACGTTATTATAATAAAAATAATTAAAACTCATTTCCAACAATTCGGGGTTTGGGGGGTTCTTCACAACCATATCTAGGGCACGAAAAATTTTTTTTCCCCAGAATTTGCCAGGGCCCGGGGTTTTTTCATCATCATCCCTCATCATTTATCATCATCATCATCATCATCATCATAAACACATTTATCATCATAAACATATCATCATCAACATCATCCATCCTCATCATAAACATCATAAACGTCATCCCTTTAAACCGCATCATCTGCTTCCCCCACCAATTTTCCCACTCCTTTCCCGCCTCCCACAGCTTCAATTTTTCCCTAACCCGGGGTTTCCCCCTTCTATAAAAAAAAATATTTTTTTCTTAACCTGAGGTGTTCCCGTTTTCGTCGAAACCTTTTTATACATGTTCAATTTTTAAAAAAAAATATTATTCAAAATTTGGGGGACAGGCAACGATTGTTTGATTTGAGACAAAAAACCCTTTGGGTTGGTGCAAAAAAAAAAAATTTTTCCCTGGTGCTTACCCCTGACTAAAAAAAATCGTCCTCCTGAGTTCGAATCTAAAAAGAAGAGAAGAGATGAATTTTTCCATAATTTGAATAGGAAAACATTTTCTTACTCACGGAATATCTTAACCAGAGAAAAAGTTATTTTTAAGGAAAATAAAATTTGAACAGGGTAAAGGGATTTTAATTTTAAATTTAACTTTTCAAAGCTCTTAGGTGGAAAATTTAAGGGTTTTTAAATTTTGTGGCCCAAAATTTTGAAAATTTTTTACTTTTTTTCGACAAATTTACACAATTTACAAAAAAACAAAAACTTGAAACTTTTTTTTAAAAATTTTTTTAAGTTTTTATGTGTTTTTATTTTTTAAATTTTGTCAAAACCCGCGAAGAAAAAATGAAACTTTTTTGAAAAATTATTACATAATTTAAAAAATTAATTTTTCCCAAAGAAGAGCTGTGTTTAAATTCAAATTTAAATTTTTAATACTAGAGAAATAGGGTTTGATGGGAAACATGGAAAGTACCATTAACTGGAGTTTTCATGCTAAAAAAAATGTTTCCAAAGCCTTTCCACGCAATTTGAAATCTCCCAACATATGGGAAAAATCCCTATCATCATCATATGGTATTTTAAAATAGATAAAAAAAGCGAGAAAATTTCTAAATTTATTCCCTTTTTAAAAATCTATCTAACAAAAAAAAATTCACAAACATAGGCTTCATATTTATTTTTAAAAAATTTTTAAATTTTTTATTCACATAAATAACTTTTTTTTTTCTATTACTGGGGCAAACAAACATCCCGTTTTATTTTTTTTATATACAACAATTTGGAAAAAAATCTAAACTCAATTTCACGGTACAAACCCTTTAAACCCTCTCATCAACTTTCAATTTCACAGGCGGCGCAATAAGACCTAACCGGTTTAAAACGTCCTAGTTTCTCACGTCGTCGTTTCCGTTTGGCCCGAACCCTATTTTAAAATTGGGTTTTCCCGGAATTTTCATAACTCTGGGCCCACCATAAATTTTGTGAAGAGGGAAGTTTTTTCATATAAAAAGGGGGGGGGGGACAGTATTTGGCCCTAAAACATAAAATATCATTGTATTCAGCAATTATAGTCTGCCTTTCTTATTAAGTAGGCATAATGAGTAACATTTTAAAAATATCACTAAGTCGGGCCTAATAATAAAAATAAAATACACTTAAAACCCTACTTTTCAAATCAAATCCTTTTTTAAAAAAAACTATTTTTATAATTTGCGTTTCTTTGGGCCCCCAAGGGGAAAGTTAGTAAAAATTTTCCCGAAACAAGCCCCGTCCTTTGGCCCCGGGTAGAATTTGGGCCCCGAGCATGGCTTTGCTAATCGTAAAAAGGTTTATTCAAAAGAAAAAAGGGCCCCTCGCAAACATCAGCTGTAAGAGTGGAGTATTTTATACTCCACGAAAATTTTTAAAGGGGAGCTTTGGCAATCGCGTCGGGGGCCCCTTTCCCCCTTCCCGAAGACCTCCCCCACGACGAGACAAGGACAAACGGGCCGATACAAAGCCCATGACGAATGCGACGTGAGAAACCCCCCTTCCACCCCTTACCCGTGGCTGGTTCTGACCAGCATGGGCCCCTCCAACCCCCTAGGTTAGAGTGGTGAATTATGAACTAACGGTTGACGCGTCCTAAATACAAATAATAAAAAAATCAGAAACAGGCTTTTAGAATTAAATTTAAAAAATCGTAAGAAAAATTGCCCATGGACATACATCACACTATAACCGTTGAGTCTAATCTATAGCTATAACAAAAGGGACTTGAAATGATTTTATTTTATTAATCATAAATTACAACAAATTACTAGCTTCATTATTATTGTGTTGTCAATTTTTATTATCTCGAAATACACGCGATTCTTTGCTGGGCTCTACATCGTTATTTTTTGGTCAAGTTTTAGGGCGCGCTATAAGTAGATGTGCACTTTGATTTTTAAAATTCCCTCTATTTGTCGTGAATATCACCAATATGGCTGCTATACATTGTGGAACGGGTTGCGACGGTTACAAATCAAAACATTTAATTTTTCATTCAAATGAATAATAATTTTTCTTGTCACTATCATCTTTATAATTTTCTTTTCATATAAATTAGAAAACAACATACGAATTAATCATAAAACAAAATCAATTCATTAATTACAATATCCCAGGTGTGGCGCAATATGACCTTACCGGTTGAAACGCCCTAGTTTCTCACATCGTCGTATGTCACATGTCTAATGTTGGTAATTATCTGTTAGGAATATTTATTTTTCTATGATTAATAAACTTGCATAAAATTATGTTGTCTTTAAATACCACTAAAATATATGGTGTATTATAACATTCATAATTTCATTTCATAAATAATTTCAATGAAACTTAAAATACCTCAAAAAGATTTATGATTTATATATCTATGTATATCTTTCAAGACTATCTAGCAAAAACGCAAAGTAAAATATCTACACAGCGGAGAGATTTATTTCATTTGACGGTCCCAAGTTCCCAATGTTAACGGCTTATTAAATTCTTTGAAATGCGCAAAGTGAAATTTAAAAATGTTATCCCCATGTTGAGCATGTCACCGCCCTCGCTAACGTAGCGCAAAGGGAGACAGCTCAAAAGAGAGTTGTAGCTTCCAAGGCCCCGGGACTGGGAGTTTTATTGTGGTTTGCTTCGTAGCGCGGAATAAGGCGCAATCAAGAGACACGCTTCTCAGTCTAGGCAGGCATTCTGCTTGTACGCGTCGTTTGGTTATTAGAAAGAGATGCCAGTACTTGTTAGCATAAGCTGATCCGTGTTATCTGTTTACAAAAAACATGTTCAAAACAAACAAATAACCATGTGTACGGATCTAAGGAAAATAGGGAGCGAAGCTCATCTTTATGTTGTGGAGAATGTACTTAATGCCTTGCGCACGCAATTTGATCTCTCCCAGTCAAATGAAGGACTTCAGTCAAAGGATAACGGCAACTAACTCAAAATTATAGACTCGACCCTAATCTCCCGTCTGGACCCGGGGTAGAATTGGCCCAGAGCATGACTCGGCTTATCGAAAAAGGCGATTCAAGAGAAAAAGTCCACTTCGCTAACATCAGCTATAGTATGAAGGGTAGTGTTTTCCTCCCCGAAAATAGAGGCGAGCTCTGGCAATCGTCGTCGGGGACCTTGCCCCTTTCCCTTGACGACCCGTCGACAACGACACCACGAACGATGACGATGACAATGACGACCGCGACGTGAGAACCCCCTTTCCTCCCCTTACCCATGGCTGTTTCTGACCAGCATGGGCCTCTCCCCCCCCCTAGGTTAGAGTGGTGCATTATGACCTTAATCCAAATTAACAATAATAACCAAATATAATCCCCGTCTACGCCTTCGGTAGAATTTAGCCCCGAACATGGCTATGCTAATATCTAATAGTTAAATGCGAGGAATGAGATATAATATATCAATCCACGTCAGGTACAGCTCCCCTTTAATTCACATCATACACATTTATTTAATTGGATGAGCGAAGCGAAGACTTCAATTTCACTGACCCCTCAAAAAATTTAGCTCCAATGTTTTTTGAACTTAGAGGTGTATTGTTTTTGGGTACAATCGCAGAAATATTTCTCATGAATATCGTACTTTTACGATTTTTTTCGATTTTTAGTGCGATATTTTCGTGACATTTGGGCCGATTCTGACCAAACGGGTGGGGATACAACGTTCATATTTTACATTGGCATTAAGGTTATGGTGCTGTAGTACCGTTTGAATGAAAAAGTTAAAAAAGTTATCCAGAATACATAAAAAAAGGTTTTAATATGAGTTTTTTGAAGTGTATAAGCTGTATATAAGATACATAGAACATCTACAAACTTAAATGG